>JAQJVL010000553.1:0-207427 GCA_035578905.1 Stictocephala bisonia | reverse complement strand
ATGCTTCCCCAATTATGCTTTTTAGCCCCAAATGCTTTTTAGCCCGACTCCTATTGCACCAACGCTAATTGGGGAAGGACCGTGCAGGTCGACGGTTCTCATCCGGCTATCTGCTGCCCAGTGGATTGGGGCCTCCTTGTCCACTCAACCGCTCACGCCGAAGCGAGCCGGTGCACCCAAAGACACTCGCAGACTCACCCATACCTACCGTCAGACCTACCTATCTTCTTCAGCAACACTTGCTCGGTGGGCTTCCCTGTAGTTCTCCGCACGCAGCCCTCAACCAAGTCCAGTGACCCACCGATACCTCTCCAGCCCCCCAAGATTGAGGCTTGAACGGTTCATCACTGCCCTGCGCCAGATTCATCGATAAGGCCGGCTCCCAGCATTTTCACCACACTTGCCAGCAGGCTTCATACCAGGCTCGGCTCCAGCATCTCCCTCGCACTGACCAACGAGTTTTCCCGCTAAGCCAAACGGCCTTTTTCAAGACCACCAAATTTTGCTACACCAAACGGCCTTTTTCAAGGCCACCAAATGTTTCTAGTTTAGCGGAGATTGGGGGCTTCCATGAACTTTATCGCATACAGCTCTTCAACATACTCGATCCATCGCTAGAGAGGTCTTACAGCCTTAACAGCACTGAGTAGAGAGGTTTGGGGCAGGCAAGCTTGCAACATCTTCACCAGCGTTCTCGACTCTGATTTTATGTGTTATACTTATACCTTCCAGCTGCTCTCTTATTGGCCCGTTGCAACTGACCAATCAGATTACAGTAGGAGTGCACAAAAAGGGCCGGCCATTCTAGGTTTTAACCATTCCAGCTTAGACAAGCAATATATGGACGTCCAGGTGAAGCAGATTGACTCTTCAGATGGTGAAAGGTGCGAGCCAAACACGCCAACTCCAATTCTACAACTCCAATCCCCCGAGATTTCCAGCAGCGGCCTACCCGAGGGTTTCTCCACCCGTCTAAGGACAGAAAACCAACGGGTAGAATACGGCTGGGATTTAAGCAACCAGGCTGCCCAGGATGATGATCTTTCCTCACTGTTCGAGGAGAGTGATTTAGACCCATCATCGGAGGAGGATCTCTCGTCGGAGGAGGTTGGCGATGAAGAGAGTGAGATGTCGCTTGAAGACATCTCAGACGATCCGCTGGAGATCTCGGATGGGGCATCGGACTTAGAGTAGGCGAGCAGTGTCCTCACTAAATTAAACGGCCTTTTTCAAGGCCACCAAATTCTTCTAGTTAAGCGGGATTGGGGCTTCAACGCTCCACCACCACCCTGCGCCAGAGTCATGTCCCCATCGGATGGATGAAGATTTTATAAGTATGGAATGTAGGTCAAGGTTATTCGAACGGAAAACAAGGAAGAGAGTTAGCTTGGGTTAAAAGTAGCAGGGAAAGGTTAAAAGACCACCAAGGGCAAGGTAAAACTCCGACAAGAAGTTAAGGGAAGCATTTTAGCCCGACTCCTATTACACCAATGCTTATTGGGAAAGAACCGTGGGGGGTGGCGGTACTCACCCTGCTATCTGCTGCCCAGCCGTAGTGGCCAAGGGCCTCCTTGACCGCTCAACCGCTCAAGCCGAAGCGAGCCGGAGCGCCCAAGGGCCCTCGCAGAATCACGTATACCTACCTATCTTCTGCCGCACTTGCTCAGCGGGCTTCCCTGAAGTTCTCTACAGGCAGCTCTCCGCCCAGTCTAGCCACCCACCGATGTCTCTCCAGCCAGGCCACACCACACTTGTCAGCGGGCTCTCAGGCTCCCGACCTCTTTACCGCACTTGCAAGCGGGCTTCCAGGCGAGGCGAGCCGGGATCCGCGTCTTCATCGCTCTTGCCAGCGGACTCCCAGGCAGGCAGGCTCCTGGCCTCTTCACCACACTTGCAAGCGGGTTTCCAGTCAGTCAGGCCAGTCTTCATCGCAGTGGTCCCAGCAGCAGTATGGAGTGAAATCTGACAAATATGACCCCTTTTATACTAAATTTCTCCCAAATTGCGGGGTATTTCTCTCGGTTTACTCTTAAAACTTCCCTCAACTTACCCTAAGTTGTCCCACAATTTTTTTTTTTTTTTGTTTTCCCCCGGTTCCTAGGAATTTTGAGGGAGAAATACCTCTACTTTAGTTTTTCTTTGTTTACACAGTTATTTGTACTCCGATTTGGACGGGAGGGGTTGCGTTTTATTCTTCTTTTAACGCTCTATCTATTTCGTACGCATAGGCTCATACAGCAGCCTGTTGGTGGGGGAAAACATCCAATAAATAAAGCGTTGCGCATTTACGAACGTGTCAGAATCATTTCAACTCTTCTCTATGGAGGGTAACACTTGTTCAACATCCTCTACAACACGTAGCACAACACAGGAAAATCTTGTTAGTCAAGGTCAATTGCCACAGAACCTACCAATATAAGTAATGGAAGTTAGCAGTACCGTCAAGACAGATGCAGAAGCTATTATTAGATCTTTGGTGGGATATTAACTGTTTGGAACTGTGCGAGTTTATTCACAATCAAATTGAGCTTTATGTATTAGATTTCTGTTTTATATTTGTCAACTCTTCTTGAGCTTTAAAGTCCGTAGAAAAACTTAAAAATAGCTAAATACGTTGAAGAAAATAATTTTGAGCTAAAGTGTAAAATAACAGCAACTACCTAAACTATAACTTTGGAAATGCGAAGTTTCAGTTTCACTTGGATTGAACTTATGTATTAGAAACCCGTTATTACCCCACCACTTTTACCCCCACCACCATTTATCCTATACTTAACACAGGTGGGTAGTCCATTTTAGCACAGTCACCTCTCACCATGCATAAGGGTAACAACCAAACAGGTGACATGAATGAAAACTTATTAACAATAATTGTGTTTGAGCTGAGGTTTGCTAAACCAACCTGGACTTTAGAGTCTGCATTAAAACTGCACCGTATGGGTGAAATAGCACAATCTGTTGAAGATAAAAAGTTAAGGTTTAAGTGTACAACGATGAGAACTACAAGGTTTGGTCAACATTTTATAGAGTGTATGTGGGCGAATCCCAATGCAACGCAAGGTCCTGATAACTGCTTTTGCAACAGTATCCAACGATTGGAATACGAGTTTAACAATCTTTTGAAAAGCTTAGGTCCTGATGAGTGTGGAAAAGAATTGTACAATAAACTGATTGCTGATTTAAAAGAAACTGGAGAACCAGCGAATACGAATTTATAAATTTATTGGAAAGCATCGGACCTGAAGAGTGCGGCAAAGGATTGTACAATAGACTGATGGGTGAATTAAAAGGCTGTGAAGACACACCGGTTCGATGTAGAGCCAGGACAGTTTAGTTTAAAGTTGTGCATTTGTAGATAAGAAACTGTTGTATAAAAAAATTAATAAAAGTGAAAAATAAAAAACACCTTCTCGCACAACGTTTGCTCTGTGCGAGAAGGGTTTTTTAAAAAACAATCCCAATGACCTTGACCCACTCCAACCCCAGTTAAGTCACTAAGTTGACGTCATGCACCACTCTGACTTCACCACCCCACCCAACGACGTCACCACCTAGGTCACCCAAAACCTCATAAATATTCATTTGTCCCAGAACCGGCAAATCCCACTACTAGCCATTGGTCTACAACCTGTTTTGAAAAAATAACATAACCTCAACTCTCATTTGACTGATTTTTAAAGCACTAAATATTCGCGCTCGCCAATTAATTTTACTTCGTGAACATTCGGCCACTCTGAGTTTAAGCTTGCTCTTTAGCTAGCGAAGCCAAAGTAGCCTATACAAAGTTATTGGCCCCTCCCTTTCTCAACCACAGCTAATATCATTGGCGCATAACTACGCAACTGCCTATTCAACTGACTGTGGCATTGCTTAGTCATTTAGTATTGAAGAATAGCAGTTTTGTTATAAGAGATTGATGTTTTTGTAGCGGCAATACTTAAAAAATGTTTAAAAGTATATAAGAATTAGAGAAAAACTTACCGGAGCTTCGCAGCTAGCCTAGCTAATCCTAAGAAAACGTTCATGAACAAGAATCTTAATTACAATAGTAATCTAATGAAAGAGATGGTAAGAATATTGTAGAATGCGCTAAAAGTAAAATATCAATTATAGTATATTTGACAATCAGAGTAATGAAATTTATTTTGAAGTGAATGAAGGGGCCACATGGTAAACTTTGCCTCGGGCCACCAAAAGTCTCTGGGCGGCCGTGCACGGCATGTGAGACAGTAAGTAAGCAATGCATGTGGACAGATGTGGATTGGAAGAGGAGGGCCAGTTACATGGACTGCTAGATCACAAGATTAAAATCCTGTTGATTTTTATGTGTGGGGACACTTGAAATCTTTGGTTTATTCAACACCTGTACACATGAACCATAATGATAGAGTTTAAATTGTCAAAGTGATATAAAATTCTTTTTGAAAAACCAATAAATTCCTATGAAATATTTTATTACTTTTACAGTTATTAATACAAAATAGTACATTTGCTTCATTTAACTGAAGATACTGTTACCAACATATCTTTAGCTTACCAACATAAGAACTTCACAGCTACTGAAGAAACACTCACAAGTGACCTTGTAGCCCTCGAGGGATATTTTAGAATCTGGAAGCTAAATCCTAACCCATCAAAAACCGAAGTAGCCTGCTTCAACCTAAGTAACATACTGGCTAATCGAAAACTAAACATCTTTCTAAATGGTGTAAAACTCCATCATAATGATAATCCATAGTACCTGGGAGTAGTAACGTTAGATCGATTGCTGACGTTTAAAAGCCATCTTAAAAAAACAGCAGCTAAAATTAAAACCAGGGCAAATGTACTACATCATATTGCTGGAACAACTTCGGGAGCCAATGCACTCGTCCTGCATACTACTGCTTTGTCTCTGGTATATTCTGCTGCTGAATACAGTGCTCCTATATGGCTAAACAGCGCACATACAAAAGTGACTGATGTCCAACTTAATAGAGCTATGAGAGCTATTAGTGGTACTCTCATGGCAACTCCACTTCCTTGGCTCCTGGTACTGTGCAGTATAGCTCCTCCAGAGATAAGACGTCAGGAGGCACTATTTAAAGAATTCAATAAGATCTTGAGGCACCTCCCCATTACCCAGGATCTCCCTCATCAGAACGGTCGCTTAAAATCTCGAAACCCACCTCTACGTACTGCTTCCCAGTTGAGCAGTTCAAATATTTTGCCCAATACTAGCTGGGCCATAGCTTGCAACAGTTTTGATGGACGAAATAAGTTCTTTATTAATACCTATAGGTGGAATACCTTCGGAGGGAATGAACAATTTTGAATTGGTTCCAAACTGGCGTGGGTAGATGTAACTACTGGAAGTATAAATGGGGATTGACACTAGATGTTATTGCGGGGAGTCTATCCAAACAATGGATCACATAATTATAGAGTGCCCCTTACGTTCTTTCACAAAAGAAATTGGCTAGTATAAACAGAATAAGTGAGGCAGGTTGTAAATGGCTCGCTGGATTGGATTTAGCTTTGTGACAGGAGATCACTTTTATTTTATATCATATATTGCATGACTTTTGAATCTTAATCCAAGTATATCATAGGTTAAAGAAAAAAAATTACTCAATGATAACTGACAAAAAAACCATACGATATATATATTTATATATACTGAGGATATATTATGGTTGCCATTATAAATTGACTTTCTCCAATATTCAACAATTAACTAACTGAAGGAGCCAAAATTATTCTATTATTTAACGGTCTTTATTGTTTTATGTTACATAAAACTTTAAATTTAGCAAAATATAGTCATATCAAGTTCTAATTAAGTACAAAAAAATCAATTCGATAAAGTTATAACTTATATAGAATAGCAGCCGTTTCAAATATTCGTTAAACAATAGCTCAAAAATCGGTAGTTTCAAAAATATTTTATAAAAGTATTGTTTTATTTAAAATTGTATACAAATCTAACGCCTCATTTTATTTTTTATTATAATTCATAAAGGTCCTTATATCATATTTATAAGAAAATAATTCAAACTTCTTTGGATGCCATATGAAAAATTCCTGCTTTACAACTTTACATAGAATCTGAACCATATAGTATTGGTCTGATTTTCAGATATTTGAAAACTTATCCTCCCTACACAACATCCGAACCCTGACTGCCACCCAACATGGACTGGGGTGACTTCTATAGTAGTATCCACTTTGATGGCAATGATTGAGCAGATGCCGTGTCGATATTAAGAGGACCGACATAGAATCTATCACCTACAATCTCCACAACAATTTGTCCCCAAGTAGCTGGTTTACAGCAACGCGCCACCAGTGCTGAATACCACTGTACATTGATTAAACATCGCTTTATAAAGCTTGAGACAGAATAAAAAGTACTGGCTGCAGAGCAACCTTGAAAAGACTTGGAATCTCGATAACTATTATTGATACCTGATCCTACTAGCCAATTAGTCTTGTTTGATATTGTGTTGAAAATTTTCTGGATGGAGTGTGAGTCCGCTTAGGCTGCCGAGTTTGTTGACACTATCTGTTTCCCACACTTAGTTACTTTTTATTGCCTCATAGCCTTAATTTTTATATTGTTGACAGTTGTTGGTCACTGCGTATTGTATAGGAACAGATAGATTAGTGAAACGGGCAAATAGGTGATGTACAAAATGAGTGAGAGGGGTAGCGGTACAGAGAGAGTGTCACTAGTTGTGCTCGATGACAACAAACATAAATATCCTTGGCAACATTCTCTCCACTGGAATGAAACATGTAGTTTGGGATATATGATCAATAAACAATTGTTTTGCTAAAAGATAAAATACCATATTATACCTACAAACCCTTATTGAAAGCAGGATTTGTGATCATATAAGTGTGAGTACCCAATTTAACAGTAAACAAAATACCATGGTGGAAGATGTGTCATAGTGAGCTGTAGTATAAAATAACATTTACTTATATTAGCTATAGGTTTGAAACTTGACATGAATATTCACACCACCTAATGGTGAAGGGGGATATATCTTTTGATACCTCATTTATTACAATCGGACAGTAAATAACTGAGAAAATGTTACTTTTCTGATTTTGTGCAAAATGTTTTTGCAACTTTCATAAACTTGTGTCTATTGACTTGAACAAAACCACCAGTAAAATTTTGAACACTATCAGAAAAATTACATTTTCTCAGTTATTTACTGTCTGATTGTAACAAATGAAGTACCAAAAGATTTGCCTCTTTTTAAGCTAAATATTAGGTATCGTGACAATTTTTGTGTTTTTTTCTTTGGTTTTCATGAAATTTAGCATTACAATTTTTAAACGGCCATTTTGAAACGGGTAAAAATATTATTTTATATTTTTAGAGTATATTAGGTGGTGTAAAGTTCAATATTCATGTCAAGTTTCAAAACTAGTTAAGGTAGTACCTTAACTAATACGTTTAATAGTTAAGGTATTTTTTAAAGAACACACATACAGACAGACGCCAAACTAAGCGAGATAAGACACATCTTCATAGCAACTTTTTTGTTTATTTTTACCTATTTAATCATTTTCTGAAGTTTTGCCCCACACTTTTCAAACACCACAATTTAAATAGTAAATTTGTGTATGTGGTCTATACAGTTTAGCCAATAATGAAAAAAAGGTGAAGGTAGGAATTTTATAAATCATAATAATTTCATTGTGATCCATAAAAAATATTAAAATTTTATATCAATTTACCTACAGACCTTCAAGGTCAAGATAGCTTCAATACGAAAGAGAATACTTGATTAAGTACCTCTAAGAATACCTGATTGAGAATGCCTATGGCCTTAACATTATTGTGTTACCACTAGAATAATAACTCCCAGATAAAATGGTATGTAGAAAAAATGGCCACCAAAATAGTGTTATGAAGCATGACAGTCAACAGCTATTGTGAATGATCAAGTACTAACTACCAAAATAGTGTTATGAAGCATGACAGTCAACAGCTATTGTGAATGATCAAGTACTAACTTACCAAAATAGTGTTATGAAGCATGACAGTCAACAGCTATTGTGAATGATCAAGTACTAACTTACCAAAATAGTGTTATGAAGCATGACAGTCAACAGCTACGGTATTGTGAATGATCAAGTACTAACTTACCAAAATAGTGTTATGAAGCATGACAGTCAACAGCTATTGTGAATGATCAAGTACTAACTTACCAAAATAGTGTTATGAAGCATGACAGTCAACAGCTATTGTGAATGATCAAGTACTAACTTACCAAAATAGTGTTATGAAGCATGACAGTCAACAGCTATTGTGAATGATCAAGTACTAACTTACCAAAATAGTGTTATGAAGCATGACAGTCAACAGCTATTGTGAATGATCAAGTACTAACCACCAAAATAGTGTTATGAAGCATGACAGTCAACAGCTATTGTGAATAATCAAGTACTAACCACCAAAATAGTGTTATGAAGCATGACAGTCAACAGCTATTGTGAATGATCAAGTACTAACTTACCAAAACACAACACAGTAACATCTCTGACAGTGAAAAATGGCCACCAAAATAGTGTTATGAAGCGTGACAGTCAACAGCTATTGTGAATGATCAAGTACTAACCACCAAAACACAACACAGCAACATCTCTGACAGTGAAAAATGGCCACCAAAATAGTGTTATGAAGCATGACAGTCAACAGCTATTATGAATGATCAAGTACTAACTACCAAAACACAACACAGCAACATCTCTGACAGTGGAAAATGGCCACCAAAATAGTGTTATGAAGCATGACAGTCAACAGCTATTGTGAATGATCAAGTACTAACTACCAAAACACAACACAGCAACATCTCTGACAGTGGAAAATGGCCACCAAAATAGTGTTATGAAGCATGACAGTCAACAGCTATTGTGAATGATCAAGTACTAACTACCAAAACACAACACAGCAACATCTCTGACAGTGGAAAATGGCCACCAAAATAGTGTTATGAAGCGTGACAGTCAACAGCTATTGTGAATGATCAAGTACTAACAGAGCTGATCAAGTACTAACTACCAAAACATAACACAGCAACATCTCTGACAGTAAAAAATAATTTACCTGATGTACAAGGTCCCAAATATAACAACAAAGTAACAAAATATCAAGAGTATTTTATAGAGAGCCAATTAAGCTTAAATTTACAGTACACTCCATTCTTGGTTGTTTTATCTGGTTTACGAGATTACTTAGCAGTAGATTAGATGACAATACCCAATTCTATTTGTGTTACCCAAAAGATATGTACTTGACTGATAACAGGGACCAGTTGATGTAGACTGTAGAGTATCTAATTGATTAGAGGTGATTATCCCAATGCAAAGTTCAAGCTGCTTCCTAATCCTTTAGTGAATCAATAGATGCTCAATATAGGGGGATATGGAAACAGAAATAGTTTTAATTAATCAAATAAATTTAATCAGAGCTATCATTAGACCATAACGATTGTCTTTAAAAATTGTATCTTTTATTTGAAACTTGCAAATTAACTGTAATTATTTGTCTTAGCCATTGCTATAACTTATTAATTTAAATAATAATATACAGATTAAGGATAGCTTCACTTAAACATTTTAAAATAAAATCAAGTACTTTCCCCATTTGACATATTATCATAAAGAAGTAACAGACTAAAATAAAACAAGCATTGCACATGAAGGCAAAAGAAATAAGTTTGACAATCTCCTAGTAGTGGCGAATGCAGCCGATATAGTAGCTGGAAGAAGCCAAACGTACAAGCGAAACACTAGATGAGAGATGAGTTGACTTTCATAACGCAGGTCTCAACAATTGTATCATGGGAGGCGATGCACGCTATAGGTGGGTACTCCAATGAAACGACAGAGAATCTATCACTCAGTGTCAGCTATTTTGCGTCATTCTTACAACAAATTATGGACGATTTGATATTTCTTAAGCTATAGTTTTGTTAATTTACATAGAAAATATGTAGTTTTTAGTATCATCAAGTTTACTCAGTCATCTACGATTGACAAAACACTGAAAGTAGACTTACCCCACATTTGTTTGTCTCAGGAGGCCAACTGGAAATTATAAAGTTAATTTGTTTTTAAACATAAAATATGTAAACCACAAAGTCATTTTAACAGTGAGAAACTTAGCCTATTGTGTAATACAGATTTTCCTAGTAGGACAGATCAATAAATAAAATGAACATATTGGTTGATATTAATCCAAGCACTTTATAATTCTCAAACGACTGTATAAAATTCAGCTGAAAATATGAACATTTTACAACAATTGATAAACAAGAATTTTTATTGGATATGATGTTGTTAATAAATTTTCACAAAATCACCAATAAATAACACTTTTTTCGAGGCCTTTCGCCAGCAAAGCTGGTATCATCAGGCAACACGAATTTATATTTTTGTGTTGCCTGATGATGCCAGCTTTGATAGCGAAAGGCCTCGAAAGAAGTGTTATTTATTGGTGAGTTTGTGAAAATTTATTAACAACGAAGAATACCAATATCAACTCAATCTAAAATTTACAACGGATATGATGTTAATAAATAATTTACAAAAACCAATTAAATAAATAAACAGGTATTACACTAATTTAAAATTTCAAGGTACTAGTATCATAGGCCAAAACATTTTTTACGACACAAAAGGCTTTATTCTTGAGCCGAATCTCTATAATTTCTTTAAATCTTTTTAATGGTACATGCCATCCTTTGTGTGGTAGTTTATTGAGAATATTTAATTTCACAATAAAATGATTACATCTACTCGTATTTGACTTGTAACATTTCTATCAAAAGGTTTTTCGTAATAGAATAGCTGTGTATTTCTTGCTTAGTCTTGATTGTCAGTAGATTATATTTAATATCAAGACACTGCCTTAACCCCTTGGCTATATAATTGACTGCTCTGTAGCTATATATTTATATTTGGTGTCGAGATGAAGTCCCTGTTGAGTATATAAGTGCTTGCGTGCTTCAATATTATTATTCTACTATTTATTTTAATATCTTTGTTTTGTTTAGTTATAGAATAAATTGGTTTTTGATTTGAATTTCTCCTATACAATATTCATCTCTACCACCTTACCTAATCAAAATTAATCATATAAATAACACAAAATATTACTATTAATACAATATAAACCAATTGCAACATATCAGTAATCAACAACAAAAAACAAAACCTAACATATCAAGCGTAAAAAATAACTGTAAAATCATAATTAACAAATGAATACCTACACAAAATAATACAAATCTTCAAAAACACAATCATCCATCACTCATACATACCACCCACAAACCATGACCACCAAATGTATCTGCCCGCTCTGTCTACAGGTCCCGCAAAAATAGATCCTTTAGGTCCGCCCCGAAGCAAGGGCCCACGCCTATACTTTTGATATTGTACGTGTATGGGTGGGCGGGTAGGTCAATATCACTGTACATGTACGGGTGGGTCAATATCACTGTACATGTATTCATTTATTTATTTACTGCTACATAACAGTGTTACCACCAAATACAATGTAGCACAACTACAAAATTAAAGCAAATAATAAAAGGAAACATACTTGTATAAGTAAACTAAAAACTTACTACAATCATACTACTCAAGTCCAAAAGTATTACACAGCACAAAGTTCAAAAGTTCTTTTTTCTTCAAGCTATAACTCAGACTTAAAACTATAACATGATGAAAACAACATATTTTTTATAATTATTAATATAATAAGACAAAACAAGTCACTATTGAGAAAAAAATAAAGTATCAATATGCAATACATATCGATTAATATCACTTATCACTAATATCTATGAACAAAATTAATTATTCACACAATGTCAGCTTAACTTTATTAGTGAAACAAGCCAAAGACAACGAAAATATGTCCACATCAGTTGAAATTGCGTTATAGAGACGCATCATGCTGTTTACAGGAGCCTGTGCTCCTAAAACAGTGTGTGAGATTCCTGGACAGAACAAGGCTCTATTTCTAGACGAGGGGTGAGGTACAAAGAAATTAATTCGTGCCAAAAGGCCACTATCATCAATAGTACTGGAAATTAATTTGTAAAGGAACACCAACATTGACACATCCCGTCGTTTACGTAAACTATCTAAGTCAAACATATCTAGTAGCTCAGAGTAAGGTACTAAATTGTATGGGTAGGCGGGTGGGTCAATATCACTGTACATGTATGGGTGGGCCAGTGTATGGGCATATTCCATAGTTGGCACCCGGATACAGTAAAAGATCTATTGTACAGGGCAGTGCGATGAATTGGGACTGATAGTAAAAAGGCTCCCTGACGAGTGTTTCTAATGCTTATTTCAGAAATGAACTTGAAACGCTCAGACAGATAGCTTGGAGTTCTGTAATTTAAAAATTTATGAAGAAGAGTTAGTACCGTATGTGATAATGTCGAGAAAAAAAATATATTTGGGGGGAAATGGTGAAACATGATCCTCACAATGAAGGTTAAAAATAAATTTAGTGCAGTAATTTTGTGCCAATTAAAGTTTGTCTGGAAGCTTAACAGTCATATAATTGATAACGGTGTCACAGTAGTTAAAGTGCGGCAGAAAAAGAGTTTTAACCAACATCACTTTTACATTAAATGAGAAACAGGAAGCATACTGCTTCAAACTGTGGATACCACCAAACACTCTGCCACATGTGTCAGTAACTTGATCAGTTCAACTTAATCTTCTGTTCATAGTAAGACCAAGATTCTTAACTTTGTCACAATAGTCTAATGTCAAGTTGTTAACACTTATTTTTGGAAAAGTATCTTTGTCAACAGAAGTAAATAGGATGTCCAACTAAAATTGTTTGGGTCTTATCATCTTGAGTCGAGTCCATGTCGTTTTGCCCAAGAAGTGATTGCTACATCTCGGTTCATGTTTGATACAGTCATGTCAGATTCTGTGATAGAGAAATGTTGGTATACCTGTAAGTCGTCAGCGTACAAGTGATAATTAGAGTGTTGTATACGGTGACAATGATATCAAGTGTTGTGAAGGTTGAATAACAGATGATTTCCGTATAGTAGGAAATGTACAAGATTATAAAGATAAATTAAAAATAGCAGTAATTGTAGGAAGTGTTGCAAGTAAAGTAGGTATCCTTTAGAAATCTAATTGAAATATTATCTGATCCAACAGCATTACTAGTAGTTCTCATAATAGCCCTCAAAACCTCTACTTCAGGTACTGGAAAGAAGTTGAACTTATGGGCAGGTCTAATTAGTGGGGTTGATGAGAGATGATTGACAAAATCCTGAGCCCCTGATGTATTAACAGGAATGTTTACAAAATAGTCATTAACTTCGTTAAATTTATAGTAACTGGAGCTGAAGTATCTGATTTACCAAGACCAACAAGCTCTTTGACTTTAGACCAAAGGAATTTGGTAGATTTAGAATTATTAGATAATGTTTGGTAATAGTAATGAGTCTTTGAGTTACAAATCTCTTGTTGTGTTTGATTACCAATTTTTTATAGGCTGCCCAGTCTGCAGCAGATTTACTTCACTTGGCCTTGCGGAATGATGTATCACGTAATTTTTGCAATCTACGAATGCAATCATTGATCCATGGAGCAGGTCTTTTAGTTATTCTCTAAAGGCTGGTTTACACGATGCCAGTTGAAGAGACAATTGCCGTAAGCCAACTTACTGGCAT
Organism: Stictocephala bisonia; assembly: GCA_035578905.1. Lineage (NCBI taxonomy): Eukaryota > Metazoa > Arthropoda > Insecta > Hemiptera > Membracidae > Stictocephala > Stictocephala bisonia. The sequence continues at coordinate 193,706 of JAQJVL010000553.1, read as the reverse complement.
AACATTATTGGCTACATGTGAACACTTCTGGCCAATTGCCGGGCCAACTGTCCCTATAGTTGCCTTAAAATTCAGTTGTCTCCAGGAGTAGACTGAGGACAATGAAATGGGCCCAGTGACGCCCCCCACCAATCTGGAAGCACAACTGTTGCGCCAATTGGCACCGTGTGAATGTAGTAGGCCAGTATCAGTAGATCACTGTCTTGTTTTTGTCGATAGAGACTGTTGTACGCGTTGACCTGTGGTTATTTGTGACTGTTTCTTAAAAGTTATTACTATTTGTAATTTGAAAACTATGGCTCCTAGGTGGAGAAATGACGAATTTGAAATTCGTTGAGTTGTATAAAGAACAAAGGTGTCTGGGACCTGCGAGATGATCTATATAAAGACAGAAATGCCCGTGAAATGGTACTCGCTGCAATTGCCAAAGACTTAAACATTCAAGGATTTGTTGTAGCTGAGGTTAAAGCTAGGATAAAAGCTTTCCACGGTACATTTAACATCACTAATAAAATGTTCTTGTCCACTCCCTATTTTTATTTAACTCTTCCTCCAACACCTGACAAGATTCAGCGATAAATTCCCGACAAAGATCATCACAGATTACTTTGAACTTTTTACGAGACACAACAGATGGAGAACACTCTGCCATTTTTATCATCAACTGCCATGCCAGTAGTTTCTGCGTGTTAACAGGTATTTGTTCAGCTGGACTGGCCACTGACATTCCCACAACTGGCCTGAGACAATTGGTCCCTATGATTGTCTCTTCAACTGGGATCGTGTAAACCAGCCTTTAGTAACAAGAGAAGATAATTAAAATTAACATTTAAAAGATTAGCTATATCATTGACTTCGGTGAACTGAAGGATTTCATGCCAAGGTAAAAAAAAAAAACACATCTGTCAGAAGTGTCACCTTATAATACTCCTCATATCCCTATACTGCATGAAACGTAGTTTAGGTTTTTGTGGATGGAATTTATAAACACAGAAGAGGAGATCATGTTTGGAAAGTCCAGGGGCTGAGACCTGGTAATAGTATGGAACAAAATATGGGTCACTAACAGCCATGACGTCAAGCCATGTATTTGCAGTGGCAGTGTGATGAGTGGCAAGCAGTGGTAGAATAGTTAAGTTAAATTATTGGAACATAGTAGTTAAAAAAGTTTGGTCATAAGTAGAAGATCCCAGTAGGTCAGTATTGAAGTCACCTGATTCTTCTAGTCTTTTAAATGCTGGTTGGTTTCAGAGACTTTTCTCTTTACACATAGCCAATTAACCAAGTCGTATCCATTTAGTAGGTCCAATAAAATAAAATTAGTTTTTATAGTGTTTTTTTAACGCTGATTAACGCCAATAATGTCTGTAGCTTCATTCCTTACAACGTCAACGTCATTGGTCTTCTCACAATAAAACCGGTGCATCATGATCCTTTAAGTTTTCTGATTCTATATTTTTCATTTTCAGTGTATTCTTTACTTGACCACCTGGTCTAACAAACCCTACATCTTGGATGTGATTTGAGTTCTATAGAAATGACAAGCAACATCATAGCCATAGCTGTCAGAACAAATAAGTACCTTAATTTTTGTTGATTTACAAAAATGTTCATTCAAGACTTCACAATCATACTCCGTTGTAATTTCTGTCCCTTCTTCCTCAAACAGACTTGTGGTAGGTACTGTGTTTTACTACTAAAATCTGAATTTGCTTTTACGAACTTGGCACTAGACTTTTTTCCTTTTACAATAGTTGAGAAAGATTCATTCAGATTACTTTAAGCGTTTCAAGTTTTGTATTGGTTCTACAAATAGGTGATGAATGTAGAATGGGAAGACTCAGATTTAAAATTCCTGAATCACTTATCTTGATTTGGCCATATGGGCTTTTTAGCTATAAAATTGACCTCCTGGGCATTTTTTTCTAATTGCTGTATGGATTCTTCTTTGTTTAGGACCTTTGTGTTTAGCAGCCTGCCGGTTCACATCCATACAACGGCGTGCGTGATCCAGTACAAAATGGCAATGTTCAAAGATTGTCTTGGAAGTCATTAAATTCTACTGTAGACAATAATGTAAATGTATGTACAGTATACAAGGTAAAATGGTGCCATTTTGAACATAGCTCCTTATACAAAACAACATTGCACTTGTAATCACTTTTTGTGCAATTTCCACATGGGTACTGTGTCTTTTCCCTATTTTATCTGCCACAATTATTATTAAAAAAGAATATATATAAAACAAACAAAATCAAGAAAAAAGTAAAAATCAATAAATAAACAACTAATATAGCATAAAAAGTCACTCAGTAAAACACTTGAGCTGTATTATACATATATATTAATAGTTTTTTAATTAGTATAATACGTGTTGGTACATATACAGTACAAGTAAACGTCACACAACACAAATTTATTACAATATAAGCACAAATATATTACAATACAAGTACAAAATGCACGAATATTATGGTGATCGATTTCGGTGAACCACGCTCACCTTCCTCAGACCAGGGGATCCAAATATATATCACTACTTAAAGAAAAAAAATTACTCAATGGTAGCTGACAAAAAACCATACGATATATATACATCATATGGTTAGTTTTGCCATGGCATGTAAGAACTGACATTGTAAGATAAACCAAATAAACTTATCAATAACTTATCACTGCCAACCATTTGATAGAGCTCAGGGGGGGGACTTCATTACCAAACAGTAGGTTCCTGGCCAGGCTTTTTTTCTTTTTACTTCGACATTTGAATAGGACTAATATTATTTTGAGAGCTTTCAATCTCTCAAAACTTGGTTTGGTTGGACAAAATTCAATTTTATTGAACTGGTTTAGAAGATTAAAAATAAAGAAATGGATAGAAATTAATAAATAAAAAAGAGCAATTTTATACAGTGTTTTTAATTATTCTAAAAAAAAAAAAACTGTACAAATTTTATTATTTTTTTATCTTCTTAAATTTAATCTTATGTCAATGAACTTATGATCCATAGCAAACATTTTTTCAAAACAACTCTTTTTAATAAAAAAAAAAATTAAAAGGAAAATAGGAATTTGGTCAAGTTTTACATCCTGCAGGCACTGAGAGAATAATAACCAGTCTGAAGCTACTAAAAATTTAAACAGAAACTAGTTTTTATGATTGTACTTCCATTACAAGTTAGTAAACAATGTTATATAATTTTATATTCTCAACCCGGCCCTAGGCATAAGTTTCCTCGATATAATTTGACAAAATGTTATTTAAGAAATCATTCTAACAATGTCAGTATAATTTATTATTTATCTGTTGCAAAAAAAAAAAAAGATATTAACCCTAAATATACTCAAAGCCTATACTGGAATATAAGAAAATTTTTGACTTATTGAAACACTGTACATATGAAGTACTGATCAGCAATGAAATTCATGCTTAATATAATTTTACTTATAACAATTTGTACTGCTATTTGACAAAACACCTTTATTGATAAAGTACTCATTTTTGAAAACAAATCATAGGACATTGAAAGTGCTTCAGAACCGACTTATTGTACACAAGAGGAGATAATATTGAACATATCATAGAACATTGAAAGTGCTTCAGAACCGACTTATTGTACACAAGAGGAGATAATATTGAACATATCATAGGACATTGAAAGTGCTTCAGAACCGACTTATTGTACACAAGAGGAGATAATATTGAACATATCATAGGACATTGAAAGTGCTTCAGAACCGACTTATTGTACACAAGAGGAGATAATATTGAACATATCATAGGACATTGAAAGTGCTTCAGAACCGACTTATTGTACACAAGAGGAGATAATATTGAACATATCATAGGACATTGAAAGTGCTTCAGAACCGACTTATTGTACACAAGAGGAGATAATATTGAACATATCCTCCTCCTGAATGCAAGAAGTAATTTAGGTTTTGAAACAACAAATCAAAATATATGCCCCCAATGCCAACATATTTTAGAGAAACACTAGCTATTTCACAACACAATTGAGTGGGAAATCAAATTAAGGGTTTTATCTCATGAATCATAATTTATTTTAATTTGGAACAATGATATAATTGGATTTCACTATCCTAAAAACAAAAAATTAGTAATGAACATCAAATTATGTGAGAGAATGTTTTTCATTTATTTGGGAACTGATGGACCTAAGTTTAAGGTCCCAGATTGGCAAGTGAAAAATTGGGGGTGTCCATTTGTATATTGCTCTATAACTTTTAGGAGTAAAAAGTATGTGTTTCCAAATTGCTCTGAAAACTGTTTCATAAAGATTTTAAGAGTCAACAAGTTTTATGATAGTAAGCTTTCTCAACCCTTAGGTTTTACGATTATTAAAAGACAGACAACTAGGGAGAATTGGGAGTGCAAGGTATACATTGCTGATAAAAACTTTGGTCCAGGCCATGATACGAGGCTGCGATATCTCTAACTCAGGCTTAAAGTCCTGACACAAGACCACTCAGCCACCCCATGTTCTTGAAGTATGACGAAAAAAGAGATATTGTAAAGACTGATATATGGGTAAAGACTGAATAAAGCCAGATACACATGAAAGGATAGAATGCCATAACTTGTAGCGATAGGATATTTTTCTTTGTCAGATCGTTGGATCCCTGTTCAGATTAAACAACAATGAAGACAAATATCCATACAGGAAAATTTAATACTTTTAATTAAGTGGTAACTTAAATTACTCACAAACCCCAAATAAACTGTTGTCAACTGCAAATGAAACTCAGTTTAACTGTGGACTACCAGTTTTCACTCAATACCAATTAAATTCCACATTATGAGAATTTAAAAATGGTATTTTGTTTATAATTTCTCTTTGATTTGTACAAAAGTCATGAAAAACAAGCTTGCCTATGAATATTGATCAATTTGCGTTGTGGACATAGAACTCTGAAAGTATTCTTGTACGCAGTAGAAAATACATTGAACGATCCTGACTAAAATACCCAATTATGAACAAAGTTTCTTCTCACAAGATATTATTTTGTAGAGAATTCCCAAAATGTTGGAATCTGTCCATTCCTACTGAATTTTACATAAATTAAAAAAAAGATATAATTTTGTATTGAAATGACATTCATCTATTTAACAGTAGTTATAGAAGTATGTGATCTTTCGAACATTGGAACAAGAAGACTACAGGATAAAAATCAAACAATCTTTGTAACTAAAAAAAACTAGATTTATTTCTTTTACTGTTTCACAATTTACATTTAATCGGGATTACTGTAATAAGTCATCATTTTTTAATATGGACTTCTTAAAATTGAATTTAAACAAATAGTTTAGATCAACGATGCATTTTAATAATTAAATGCAGAAATGTGTTAAACTTTAAAGTTGCGAAAAGTTTATCATCAAAACATAATATCACAATAAAACACAAAACAATCTATAGTGCTACTATGTACAGTAAAACAACACTGTACAATTATAATATAAAACCGCAATGTACAAGAAAAGGATTAAACAAGATTAAGTGCTTCTGCAATAAATATAAACATTGTTAATAATCAGTGCAGTTATTATATATAATCGTATTTTAGGAAAATACTAAAATTATTAAACTGAAAGTTGACTAAACATTTTGACACAAAGAACATCAAATCAGATGACCTCTTATATCATGAAATGTCCTCTGATCGAAAATAGTATTCTTTTAACCCTAGCTCTGCAGAAAAGTTATACATATGATTGGCATAACAAAGTGGTATCGGAAAACTTATCACATGTAAACAGAAATATCTATCACCTGTATAGTTTTATGTTAAATGCTCTATAGCTAATATTGATTAGCTATCACTGTAATATAGCCGTGAGGAATCAAAAGAATACATTTATTTTTGGCACAAACAAGGAAATAACGTAATATAACATTTGTAATAACTAAAGATGATGATTGAATGGGTTTAGAGGCAACTTATTTGAATGTTGGGAAACTTTCAAGATCTGTAAATTAAAAATAATAAAATTGTTCCCATTCAAATATGAAATAAACATTATAAATACAAAACTCAAGAACTTATTAAGATTTAATGATAATATGAATTGTAAAGAAAATTATAAAATAAAGGATTGAACTAAATAATAAAAATAACAACAATCAATTTTGAATTATGAATCAATAACCTATAAGTTGATTAAATTTCTGATTGTTTTCTGTTAACAACAAACATTTTTAAGTTAAAAAACTAGTTAATACATTTTATTTTACATATTAAGTAGTAATTATATTAATACAAGCATTTTTTTGTTGATCTAATGAAACATTATATAAAATCTGAAATATTTAAATAGGAATTTTTGTTTACCGACTTATATAGTAATATAATTCATCAAATTAGTCTTCGAATAAATTCATTGATTTTAAAAGCTGAATAATCTACGATATTAAAAGGATCATTGACATCAATAAGTTTACCCTTTAATGTAATAACATTTATTTTATAAATGCCAACTCCACTTTTAATACACAGCGTTTCAAAATGTTATTTATTTCTATCTTACTTTTCATTATCATATTATTAAATGTATAAAGATCCTTAAAAATGAAAGATGGTTTTATCTAGAATTAATTCAATTTTTTAACATTCTGATAGATAAAAAACACACAATATCAGTCAATTGGTATTAATTAACCATACCTTACACAACATAATTACACACACTTTAAGACTTATTAACAAGTTGTGTTTAAAAACTATGACATTTCTTTATAAATATCAGTATTCTCAGCATTTATATGCCAAACGTAACATTTCAAGGGACATAAATAAAACTGATCTTCAATTTACAATATCTGGACACTATTAACACATTTTTTGAGCGATTTAAACAATTTATTTTTATGAAGTAACTTTGATCAAAAGTAACCTATTGCCACTAAAAATAAATAAATAAATCAGGGGGTATTTACCAAATTTCATAAGTTTACAATTTAGCACTAAATCACAAATACTTGAGTTTAATGCAATGTTTTCACCAGGCTCAAATAATAACAAAGTGTTAGATCATAAAGTGAATAGTTAGGATTTTCACCTTTATATTGTACTTAACAAAATTATGATTGGCATTTTCAATTTTGTAGTGTGCATGAGTAAGTTTTAATTTTATTTATTATACGTTTTTAACCAGGAATATTAGTACACTCTCATTTTAATAGTCTTAGACATGATGCATAGCAAATTACAAGTTTTATTATTTAATGAACATTTTTTATACAATAATTGTTTTGTTGATACAATAATTTACTGTTATAAAAAAATATATAATTTTTGGTACAATAATTGATTGACTCCGTTTTCTAATTGTATATTCAAATTAACAGATTTATTGAACAACTCTTTCTTTCAAAACCGATTTAAAAATTAAAAAAAAACAAGTACCGAAAGTGAAAAAACAAATACTGAAAATGAAACTGCACAAATATATAAGAATTGTAAATCAACAATTCTTTGACAAATTGTTTTCGTGTCACTATTTGTCAAGCTAAAGTTAATTTAAATCAACCATTTCTTTTTGAATCAGGCTTTACAACCATATTAAGCAATCAACAAATTTAGTATTTTAAGTCATCATTGTAAAACTTATCCTGCTGTGATACATACTCTTATTGAAAAAAATTAGGTCTAATATTTACACACACACTAATAACTACATTAAACAACCATTGTTTGTAAACACTTGCAATATACATTTCCTGGTGAAAACATTCTAACAATATTGGAAAATTGTATATACATAAAGTAACACAAGATGAAAGTGGTGATGTGGTTACAGCTCGTCTCGCAGCAAAGTGTATCTGTTTTTTGATGGTCCAAGCTTCTTGAATGTTGATTCTGGTGGTGTGGTAGAAGGTAAACCCCCAACCTTACCATCTATTCGTAATGCCTCATTAACATCTGGTCCGTAATGGAACTCTCTATGCAATTTACCTGAGTATAAATCTTTAATAAAATTTAAAAGAATGCCTGGCTTTTCCATATCTTGAATGTCTTTAAACAAATACATATGTCGAAAACTGTCAATCGCGATTAATGGTAAATCATCTTGAGATTTTCCTAGATGATGAAGGGGGTGAGCAAATCTTTCTCCGTCAGCCGTCAAGAAGTTGATATTTTCTGTAACACAAAGTATTTGTGAATATAAAAAGACCACTATTATCAATTAAACTCTGCCACTGCAAATAAAACAATTTATCACAATCTGAGTTTTCCACATAAATTAACAACAATAAAATTATAATACAATCCTGAATGTCACATTCAAACTTTAATGTCCTACAACAGACCTGCAACTCCAATAATTAACAGAGAAAAAAATTACATTCAATACAACCTTGTTTAAGGCATAATTTTTTATGTTCTCTATCTTTGCGGGGATCTTATCCAAAGCAAGGATCTTATACAAAGCAAGGATAAGAAGCAATACAGTACCAAAATGAAAATGAATAAACACTTCCAGACTAGACCAGCATTCGTACCTGTGTTTTCTTGATACCTACACTGCTCAGCTATACACTACAGAACAGTGATCCTCCACCACCCAAACACAATATGTAGTATTGATGAGAAACAATCAATATGAGGAATATACAGTACCAATATTTTTGTAGAAGTATATATATATAAATTGTTATGTTATTTAATGGACAGTGTCAGCAACAAAAATAACTACATTTTAAATGCAATCTTATTGGAAAAATGGATCCAGAAATTTCATATTTTACACATTCCCCATATAACATTTCAAGATATTTTTCTTTCTATTAACCCTTAAAACGCGGAATCCGAATATATGCGCTTGTGTGCAATTGCCCATAACGCGGTATCTGTATATTTACGCTAATGGATATTTATAAACTTCGATTAAATTAAATACGCAGCAGTGAGCTCTACGGTTCAAGGTCAACACTATTTTTAGGTTGTTATTCGGTTATGAATCATATGAACTGGTTACTTGGCAACGACTGTAATAAATATGACGTTTTTACTAATCACTGCCATTTTCGAAGTTACCGCTAGTGCTCAATGTGTATATATGCGGAACGTAAAGACAGACGACACGCCGCTCAGAGCTCAGTCGCTTGTTGTGTGTTTTAAACGTAATTACTAACCTTGTTTGAGTAAACAATTTTTATAATTTGTTCTTTACTTTATATTTTTTCCAGTTTCATTTATTTAGCTGGAATACAGTCGTTATTGTAATGGTACCAACCAACCATCATAGGTTTTTCGATCATGACAAGAATCTATATAAGCAAAATCCAAATACTGTTGACTCACTGAACCTCAAAAATGAGTAAACTCCCAAGGCTGAAATTTTGTATGAGGATTCGTCTTATGTTGTAGATATGCTATAAGAAGGGATTTTGAAAAATTCATCCTGATGGAGGCCGTTTCACTGCAGAGATTTTGAAATGTCAAAAACAATGTTTTGCTATTTTGTCTGTAGTGGTTCAACAAAAGGTCCTATTGAAAAATCACTATCATTTTCAGTGCCAGAGTTTGAGACAACTTTGTTCTTAGGATATTTTTTTCTATCTCACCTCTTTCACCCTGAAGTAGAGCTAGACTTTTGTATGTTTTACTCAAAACAGCTACTTTACAGATTCTGAAAGCAGACTTATACTGTTTTCTAATAAAAAAACCTCACAACTAATAGAAACAACATAATTTTGAGGGGAAAAATCTATAGATTACAGCAATCTTTATATCGTAAGGAACATGTAAACATGGCAAGAAACCACTGATTCAGGAACAATTGCGATACTCTGCACACCCTGTAAGTATACTTACAGTTTTTGTAGACTACGAAACTTTTTTATCTAGGAGAATGTCTGCTATATTAATTATTTTTCTGAGCATAGGCACGAATGACATTTTGTCGTGTGGTTGTGGATATATGTGTATTTGGGTGAGCATTTTGTATGCATATTTAAGTTATAATACCTATGAAGGTTCATGAATATTGCGGTGTTTTTTTTTTCATATAATTTTCAAATTTACAGCACATTTTTACACTATACATTTACTGATTTCAAAATTTACCTATGACCTTTGGCTATAAAACTCTAAAGTCTCAAGTATAGATTTGCCAAAAACCTCTCACTAAGTACCCTTTAGCAAAAAAAAGCCATCCTCTGTCGCGACAACCGCAAATCTTAATTTTTTATGTCTGTTTGAGTGAGTCACAACTGACTCAAAATGCAATATCTGGTACAACTGGTAATTAACAGCTTTGAAGTTACCCATTTATAAGTAAAAAAAGAAGAATTTTTTTTCAGTAATTTCAACCTTTTCTCTATCCTATCCACAGTTAAATTGCACTTGCTCTATAGTTTTTTTTTTCATTAACCCTGGATCGTAAAAAGCGACATAATTTATGCTGTTCACTTAAAATCAATAAAACATATGTTTTTAATCAAGCAATCATGACAAAGTTGGTACCAATCAAGGCAGAATGTTCCAATTTCAGATTTTTAATAATTTTTTCATGCAATTTTATAAACGTAGGAAATAAAAATAAAACACGCAACAAGAAACTTCTGCTCAATTCCCGCTTGGCGAGAGGTTGAGAGCGGGAAATTGCTGATTTATGTCACATGATGGAAGAATAACCAGAAGATGGAATTAGGCGCAGTAAATGTCAGTCTGCAGAGAATGAAATGCTCTCTCTATCCAACAAAATAAATTACGATGTTTTAGCTGTTTGGTATTTTACAACAAATGTTGTCCTTTTTTTTGCGACCTACCCAATAGTGAGGAACAGCATAATTTATGCTGTTCATAATAGTTGTTGTTCAAACTTTATTTTTGGCTGTAATTTAACAATTCTTGTATATTTCTATTCAGAAATATGTTCTGTCAAGTGTTACTATTATGAAAATTCCTAACGATTATTTTATACTTTTTATAATGTTTACAATATGCAAAATTTTGCAAGTGCCATTTATACAATTTGCGCACACTGACTTATGGTGTTATAAGTTTTGTACTTTTTTGGAATATTTTCAAATATTTTACATTTTCTTGTAGCTAATAGATTGTACTAATAAAGTACATATAGCAAAAGATTATACATACTCCTTATTTTTAGATTGTTATGTAATTTTTCAGAGGACATTTTTCATTTCAGTGGTAAAGATTTTCCCCAATAAACTAAAAATATAAAAATTAGTTTATAAGTACAATATGACTGTTTTTCCTAAACAACATTTTCTTGTCTATTCTATGGTGATTTTGCATTTTTACTTGTACTATTTGATTGCCTACAATGATAATACTGTAACTTTGCATTTTTTCATTTTATGTAAACAAAAAAACCTAGTAGTATATCTAAAATGTAACAACATATTATTATAGTGCACTAAATAATAAACAATTTGGCTATCTTGGAATTATTTACAAACATTTTTTAGTGCTCCTAAGGAAGTTTATATGGGTTAATTTACATACAATGTTTTCAAATTTTTGTTGACTTTTTCTTGAAAATATTTATTTACTAATTTGTTATGTTAGTTTTTATGGTGGTATGCGAATGTACAGATCTTGAGAAGATAAACGAAATGATACATTTACACTTGCAGCATATTTAGTATTTGTTATGTTAAAAAAAAAAACTAGCGAAGTGCCAAAAAAGGACCAAGCAGTTGGGAGTTCATAATGGTTCACCTGATTATCATGATCTAGGGTTAATCCATTTAATTTGCAGTAAATGGGGTCTTGCCAGTCAAAGTTCTAACATAGCCTGCCCCATAACAAATTTTAAACTGAAATATAAATAATAGTAGTAATAATAATAATGCATTTCATAATGGGTTCTGATCTTGTATTTTTATTGTCTCACGGCTGACCAAAGGAATCATGCCACCTGGCCTTTGACTTGGTTGCCGGGGTGGGGGGGGGGAGATCCCAACCTTCCCTGATGGCTGGGAAGGGGTTTCAGGGAGACTGTGCTGTTGCACAGGGACCTAAATTTTGTAGCAGCATGGCCATGCCCTTTTTGAGTGTAAGAACAAAAGTAATAGTAAAAAAAATGCAAAAAAAGGAAAATCCTGACCTTAATTATTACTAATGAGTGCTGTGCAAGACACTTTTTAATGCTGCAATCTTACATTTTTTTGCACAAGCCAGAGCTGAGTGGGCAAGCCAACCTAAGTATTGTTTAACTAGAATCTACAGTTTCCGGTGACAACCGCGTCAAGGTACTATCTACAATATTTACAATATGACCAGACGTTTCGCCCATACTGTGATGTGGCCCATACAGTCTCAGTGGTTTCTCTGAGACTGAAATCGGCGAGTGACCTTCCAGCTTTTATAACAGGTGGTGGGATGGGGACTGTTTGGCAGGTATGCTGGAGAGGGGGGCGGAGGCACTACCCACGTGACCTCGGTCATTGGCCGAAAAATCAATATGGCTGACTCTTCCATTTTATTTCAATTAACTTAAAATGGGTTCCCATGTCTTTGGCAGCTGTATACTATCATCCTTATTAAAAGTATTTCTTCTTTTATATATTTAGAAAAAAAATATAATATCATTCTAATTAAAAGTATTTCTTCTTTTATATATTTAGAAAAAAAATACATAAAAGAAGAATTACTTTTAATAAGGATGATGGTATACAGCTGCCAAAGACATGGGAACCCATTTTAAGTATATTGAAATAAAATGGAAGAGTCAGCCATATTGATTTTTCGGCCAATGACCGAGGTCACGTGGGTAGTGCCTCCACCTCTCTCTCCAGCATACCTGCCAACCAGTCCCCACCCCACCACCTGTTATAAAAGCTGGAAGGTCACTCGCCGATTTTAGTCTCAGAGAAACCACTGAGACTGTATGGGCCACATCACAGTATGGGCGAAACGTATGGTCATCTTGTAAATATTGTAGATAGTACCTTGACGCGGTTGTCACCGGAAACTGTAGATTCTAGTTATGACACCGGCCGCTTAAGCCTAAGTTCTAAGATTAAGTATTGTTTGTTCTTCCTTCCTTTTCCATCCAATATATTTTTTTTTTCAGGAACGAACCAGACTAAATAATACAGAGTTTGGAGGTTAGCAATTGTTCACTTGTGAGTTGCCTTGGTACTATTGGTTTAGGAAAGGTATTTCTGTGAGCTGGGGCAACGAAGCCCCAGTATATTGTAGTCCTACTCCAACTTTAGTAGTTTCTTGATTTGTCTGGGATTGAGAGCATTCATATGGAGTATATCTGTCCATCCTTCATAACCTACCTTTAACATCTCACATAGCACACTAAATCAAAATTTCATATCTTTTTTAACCACCAAATTAAGGGGGAGTGAACCAATAATAATAACAAATTGGAGGGGGATGCGACGATTGACCGCAGTTCTGTAGTTTATATAATCACCTTAAGTATAATAGAGAAGGATTTCATTTTAGCGGTTGTTGGTAAACTGGTCTTATTGCATCGTCAGCTGGTTCAGGTCCAAAGGTTGTTAGGTCTGCACGATCCTGAATGGTCGTTACAATCATATCTCTCTCTTTCCTTCAAGCAGGTGATCAGTGAACATTAAATCTTAAATTCTCTTCTCAACATAGCTGGCTGCTCCTTGATGAATTAGGGCTTGTGGGATCCACATTTAATGTAACATTTTTAGTGATCAAACCCTATTTCTTTTAAGTTTGTTAAAAGTGAACGTGCACGGCGATTATTAAATTAAAATAACCTTTTTCTAAATTACTCTGCCCAGTACGCTCCAACTGTACGTATTGATGTTCAGCATTAAAACTTAAAAATAATTGTTATAAGTATTGGATTACACAAAGTGTATTATGATTAGTACTTAAGGACTTCCTACTGACATGTGCATACAATAAACCGTACATTCATGTACTAATAACTTGGTTACGTGAATATACACCTTTTCTTACATGAATAAATGTTATTTAAATAAATTTCAACATTGAAAAGATTACATTTTAAATAAACATACGTTTCTCTGATGCCAACATCGTGCAGATGTCTTTATAGCGCTTAACAATGTCAACATCATTGGGCTTGTGGAAAAGAATCAAAAACGGAAGTCCTTCTTCAGTTAATTCTTCAGCATTTTCAAATGTTATCTCACGTACAAGAGGAACACACTTTTCTGATATCCAAACATTGGTTTCATCATAACTCAGCAAAGATCCATTGAACGTTTCATCACGCTCATTAGATAGAGCTACGTCTGGGCGAAATACAACAATTGGCTGACCCGGTGGATGCATCTGTCTCACAGCTTCACTGCAACAGAATAAACAATATTGCTCAACAAAGATATGAGTAAACAGATTAAATCTTTATAATCCACGTTGTTTCAATTAATAATAAATATACTTTCTTAATTTCTTACATAATATTAGTTCTGAAAAAAAGCAAAAGGTTAAACAAAACAATGCCACATAAAAATGTAGGAAGGCAGGAAGTAAAAAGTTTTATTTATCAAATGTTACAGTTACAAACAACAAATCAAAATTATTGTGTTCAGTTTAGATGTATATATATTTACGAATCTGGCAAAACTTAACATAGGCTTAGGATGGTGTCTGCCTTTTACATTTGTCTTGGGTGAACAGCATATATACTTGCTACTCGAAAAAATGCCAACTACTCGACTCGAACTCAAAAATCACTACTCGCACACCCCTAGTAATCTGTATAATTTTTCATGACTTACTACTTCTTAGGTGCCGTGACTAAATTATGAACGCCTAAGTTTACCCCTGCAGGGGGGTTTTTGCAGCATTATACACCGTTACAGGGGAGGGTAGGGGTTTCTACTCAGCGTTATGTAACTATTAAACCTCAACAATTTTTTTAATACATTCTCAAAATTCGACTGTTTTTCACAAGTAAAAGACTTTAAAGTAAACAATATTTTCTCCCCCATTAGAAAACAAATGAAACAAAATCAAATATTGACTATCATAAATTATAGTATGCATGAAAATGGATGACAAAAATTGTAGGAGTGTTGGTGACAGCGTTACATAATTTTTGAGGGGGTTAGGAATTACCGTTACAAGTCTGTTACACTGGAGGGAGGGGGGTCTGAAAAGCCCAATTTTAGCGTTATGTAACTTAGGGACGGCCCTTATATTCTTTCTCCACTCAATAACCTATCAGTCTATTTTCCTACAAACACAGCTCAAGATTGAATAAAAGAACTCTCTAGCTACTTCCAGAGCTAAGTTTCACCTAGTGCTCACAAACAAAAATGTCATGTGGCTTTTAGTGGGAGAGATGCCCAATAGTTCCCCTCACCTGCTTAAACGAGCCCATTTTTGTTTTGTAGACTCAATGGAGCACCGTCTTAACGTCACTTCTGAACCATGGAAGCAGCATTTGGGTAAAAATAGTGGCCACCGGGAATCAGTTGCGTGGTAAGGTTGATTAGCCTTGATTAGTCTTTTGGCCTAAATGTTATACGCATATAGTTCTATTCTCAGTTAAGCATTATAGCAAGAGTATAATACAAAAAAAAAAAAAAAAAAAAAAAATTGTATGAGCATAAGCAGTTATATTTCTTAGTTTATATTGTATACCTTTCATGTTTGGACTCATTTTCCTTATAGTTTTTAATAGATTATGAACATACTATGATAACAGTAAACACAAGCAACTAGGCATTAAAGCATTGTTATGCAAGTACTGAATACAATACTCACAAGCAAAAAGTCAAAATCAAATAGGAGATGGTTGACAAGTTTCATTATCAATTACCAAGTAGTTTCTTTTACCCTAAACACCACTATTTATTAAATGAAAACACCAAAGTAAATCTTTTTTTGAGATCGGACGAAAAATTGATTGGCTTGAAAAACGTAGTTTTTTGTTTGTTGATAGCCTAAAAAAAGGTTTTTGTAAAGGTTTCTTGAAAATTTATAACGTTGGCTCCAGTGCAGAAATCTCTAAGATTTTAGTTTTGAAATGTTCTTAATGTAACTCTCTTTCAATATAATCTATATAACGGTTTGTTTCTTCAGTTTTTTTTTAACCAATAAAATACATATACGATTTAGTTACTAACAAAAAGTTAAGTTGTACGAACATAAATTCATAATAATAAAAAAACTTCCCCACCCAAGCATGAACAAAAGCGATTCGTTTACTTTCACTCAATAGCATAGTAGTAAATTGAGAACTTGAAAATATATGTTTAAATTTGTTAAAAGAGTAAAATATTATGGCTTCGGCCTCTGCTGAAGCTTGAGTTCAACTGATAACGCAAGAATAATTGTTATGGTTTTTAAAGCTAGAAAGCTGTTCGTAGACTTAATCATCACCCTGTATGAAATTACACATAAATGACAGTAAACCAATGGCAAAAACCTGATGAGAGCATTTCAATAAGTATTAATGAATATCAAACAATGTTGTTACATTGTTGGAATTTAAGCAGCCTTGCTAACTGTATCCAGTTACATATGCACATCAACCGAACCAAGACGTATGGCAGTCACTCACCCATACACCTACAAACACACCACTATTGTACTGATAGCTTGCAAATCACCTAACACATTATATTTCTGTATTGTACTTGCAAAATAAATACTATAATAAAAATCAAAACATAATAAATAAAAGAGGATTAAGTTTTCTATCTAAGTAATATTTCGTATATATACATTCATATTTAATGTAATTTACTAAACTAGTATTTATACAACTTAAGAAGTACTATTTCTACTGTTCACAGGAATTTGTACCAACAAGCAATGTAAATCAGATGGCAGCCTATTGCGCTATACAATAAGACGCTTCATTCCAATTAGATTGGTGATAGATAACATATGATACATCCAATCCATAATAATAATAATAATCAAGTATTTATTGCACTAAAACAACATAAAATTGCATTCGTAAATATTAGGATTTTTCTAATATTGCATATTCTAATCCTAAGAAGAGATGAAGATACAAGGCTAAAGAGGTACCTACAGGATTAGGCAAACCAAAAATAACATCCAGTCATATAAAGAAAACTATTAATTTAAAATAACTCCATAGAAATTATTCCATGACAAAAACTAAATTAAAAATACAGAAAAAAGTATTGTAAATCAAATTATGAACTCAATTTAACCATACAGCACAGCAATAAGTTGCACGTGCAAATAACTTGCGCTTTGGCTGAGGGATGGGAGTAATACTTTTTCTTAAATCCACTATGTTTACAAAGCACGCTCGAGTACACTTTTCTTGTGTTACAAAAGACATGATTTTCTTCATATACAGGGTGAGGCAGACCACCCGTGCAGCATGTATAGCAGGAGAACAGTTTGGTCTAGTGGCCTAAAACAAAATGCTTTCCCCCTATATTGCATATGGGGAGTCCACTAAAAATGTTTTCATCAACCTTTTCGTAAAGAGTGTTGAAAAACTAGGGGCCATGGGTTCGAATCTCAAAATTATCAAATGCAAACATATGGCAAATAATATATCATTTTAAAGGTCTTGTTGAAAGAAACTCATTGATGAAAACAAAATTCATTTATCATGACACATTTCAAAATGGCGGCCATTTTTGTGGAAAATATTGACGTTTACGGAATACCCTATAGTTTTCTTACTGTTTGAGATAGGTTCATTCCGATTTCAATTTCTTACTTGCAAAACCCTCAGCTTCACTCTGATATGCCGCATGACTACTTTTATCATTATTTTGATATTGGCCCCCTAATACGAATTTTGAAAATTTAAAAATTCCTTAAAGTCAAAATTTTTAAATAGCAACATGCATCATGTTGTATGTCATTTTAAAGCGCTTGTTAAGACAAACAAATTTTGCATTACTTTTTTTTGTATCTCCAGTGGTTTTTGAGAAATAAGCACAAACGTGTTTTTAATAATAATTTTCCCACCTTTTTACGTTACTTTGGCCACTGACATCCAAAACTAAAAGTACTGAGTCAAAATCTAACCATTTAAATTGCGTAAATCGAAATAAGGAATTATGTAAGCAAATTTATTTTTTATTAAGATATTTCAATTTGACAAATACATGCAAAAAGCGTTTTACATTAAGTACTGTGTTATCATTGATTTTTTATTAAGATATTTCAATTTGACAAATACAGGCAAAAAGCGTTTTACATTAAGTACTGTGTTATCATTGATTTTTTATTAAGATATTTCAATTTGACAAATACAGGCAAAAAGCGTTTTACATTAAGTACTGTTTTATCATTGCTAATAATACAGATATGGTATTATTACTAATCTGGTATTATTACAATCTGGTTTAAAGCTTATTACTAAGATAATCTTGAAGGGAATATGTGGCAGATGGCCTTTTGGTTCCGGATTTGTATGATTCTCTAAAATTAAGAGACCTTTGTAAAAAACAGAAATCACCATAATTGTAATTTTATCATTTAAAATTGTTTGTTGTACTGTATTTTCATACTTTAATATTACGAGGGTCGTCCAGAAAGTAAAAAACGTTTTGGTATAAAAAATTAAAAACGAAAGATAACAACACAGAACTTTATTTACATACTCACAGTAACTTAGGCTACTTCTCAATGAAGTTGCCTTGGTTGTCAAAGCATTTATTGTACCGAGGAATCAGTTTTCAATGCCGGTGTTATACTCTTCAACCGCCAAAGATATGAGCCAGGATGTCATTTCTTCTTTCAGTTCTTCACCGCTTCCCACCCAAGAATGTTTTCAGTTTGGGGAACAGATGGTAATCTGAAGGCGCGAGGTCCAGACTTTAGGGAGGGTGTCCAAAAATTTCTCACTTAAGACCTTGAAGTTCTTGCTGAGTTCGTACCGATGCATGGGGTCGAGCATTGTCGTAGATCAAAAACACTTTTCTTGACAACATGACACGTCCTTTGTTCTGTATTGCACGTCTGAGTCTTTGAAGGGTTTCGCAATAGGCTTCTGAATTTATCGTTTCTCCCCTTGGCTAAAACTCGACATGGATTAAACCTTTGCGGTCCCAAAAAAAGAGTTGCCATCAATTTGGCGGGATTTTCAATGGGCGCCGCCATTTTGAAAGTTTACAGAGCAAAGATGCGTGACCGCACAGGAATGAAACTCGGCTCACATTGACAGGACAGCCAGAGGTAACTGGCGTGCACACAGTCGCGGTGGTGGGGGATCGGCGGCGCATGTGATGCACAATCGTTCTTTACTTTCTGGACGACCCTCGTATAAATAAATATTAATAGTTTTTATACACAGTACCATTACTTGCTTCGCATGGTTAGGTACATTTCACAATCAGCCTTTACTGTTCAGTACAACCAGTTGATACTTTGCTCCTGGGTTACTGCAATTACAGTAGTCCCTCATTAATCCGACACAATTCAGACCAGGTATGTGTTGGATTAGTGAAAAAGCCGGATTACTGGAGTTCAATTGTAAAACATGATTAAATTACATAATAGAATGTATATTGTAACTAAAAAAGTCAATTTTTACAATAAAGATGTACAATAGTTTCAAAGTAAGAAAAGTATGGTACACCAGTTGAAATGTGTTACATAACACTGTTGCATATGAATCAAAAACAAGTTAAAAAGCTTACAACAATTGAAAACATTAATCCTTTAAAACTTTGCAAAAAAGAAAAAAATAGTTAAAATAAAATGTAACTATTGATAAAAATAAAAAATAGTAACATTATTAAGAGTTGTCTTGTGCTGAAAGAATATTATCATAAAAATGTATTTTTCAATTATATTGCCTATCATTTTTTAATGCAATGTTTTGCATTATTAATAACATGTCTAAACAAAGAAACTCTAATATATTTACCTCACTATAAAAACCTTTCAATTATTATACACTATAAAACTAGAAGCATAATCATTTTCATGAGATATGAATTGTAAACAGAATGGAATGTTGCCATCAGGTGTTTTTATCGGGCAGGAAGTGATAAGAAAGGGTCAGGATAAACAAGTGTGGGGCTCAGGACGATCTTCCTCTTTACTGCATTTGGAATTCTAATGTTATCTGTTCTTTCAAGTGCTGATAGTACTGATAAGGAAAAGGCCGACTGTGGGCAGGTATTTTATGACGAAGTTATTTTATTTATCTTACGTCTGAAAAAGTTATTTCGTTTATCTTTTGATCAGAATTTGTCGTTTCATTGGTCTGTTTATCAGCACTTTTCACTCCTGAAACATTCCTGATATGAAAGCTATCTCCCCCTTTGGTTTTCTGGAACCAGAACTGGTTCTGGTTCTTTTATCAATACGATAGAACCGGCCGGATTACTGGGGGGGCCGGACTGGCGCAGGGCCGGATTATAGAGGGACTACTGTATTATTAATCTTATGATTGTTTAATCAGCTGATTATTTTCAGCTGTTTTAGTGCATTATTGTACACACTTCATTTTAGTTCCTGAAACAAAACTTATTTTATTTGACAACTACTTTAATTCTCAATTTTACTCCTTATTTTGTCCTTTTATTGTGAATGATAGTTCTGTATTTATTGAAATGCCGTACACAAATGAAGAGGCTTTCCAAATGCTAATGGTGTTAGGCGAATGTTACCAGAATTACTCAGCTGCTGCGAATCTCTACGCAGAACGTTATCCAGACAGAGAAGTTCAATCACGAATGGCCTTTCAAAGACTTGCTAGTCGTGTGAGTGAAAAAGGACAGGTTCAGCCTGATTTCAATAAAGGAAAAACCCTAGCTAGGCCTGTAAGAAGTGATACGGCACCAGACATTTTGGCAGCGGTTCAACTCAATCCAACTGACTCGTCCAGAAGAATAGCTCTAGATGCGGGTGTGAGTCAAAGGTCAGTGTTGAGAATCTTGAAAGATAACAAAATGCACCCATACAAGATATCATTACACCAAGAACTGCATGGTGATGATAGCCATCGAAGAATGAATTTTTGTTTGTGGGCTAGGGAAATGTTACAACAACGTGAACATTTTTTTCGTAATGTACTGTGGTGTGACGAAGCAACTTTCCGCAGCAACGGTGAAGTGAACCGCCATAATATGAGGTACTGGGCTTATGAGAATCCACACTGGATGGGAAAGGTTGATAACCAGAGATACTGGACTTTGAATACTTGGTGTGGCATCCTTGGTAGAAAAAATCTAGGTCCCTTTTTCTTCAGAGAACACCTAGTTGGAGACACTTATAACAACTTTTTGCTAAACCACCTGCCTAACCTATTAATAGATATACCCGACGGACATAGAAAATTTGTGGTTCATGAATGATGGGGCACCACCTCACTACACCAACAACGTCAGACAAACTCTTGATGAACACTATCCTGAAAGGTGGATTGGAAGAGGTGGTCCTGTCAACTACCCTCCAAGATCTCCTGATTTAACTTGTATGGATTTCTACTTGTGGGGTAGTCTGAAAGACGACCAACAACAATCGAAGATATGATGCAGAGAATCAGACATGGTATAAATTCTATCAGTGGCGAAGAAGTATTGCGAGCTGTAGATAGCTTCACCTCCAGAATAGAACTATGTATAGAAAATAATGGTTTTCAATTCGAGCACATGTAAACTACAGTAAAGTAAGTTCAGTTGGATTCTGGATATTTTTGTACGATACTCTTATTACTTATTAATTTTTTTAAGGTTACAATTATGTTAAAAGTTAGAAAATAAATACAAGAATTTACAAATCTTGTAAAAAATACAAATCGTGTATTTTTTAAGAGACATTAACCCTTTGCACGCTACATAAGAAATTTGCTATTTTTTCAAACGTGTCATAAATTAAAAAAAAAAAATATTTTAAAAATGTTTAAAGTTCTATTTGGAATTTTGTTATAAGGCCAACAACTGTTAAGAAAACACAATCCAAACTGGCATTTTTAAATCAATATTTAATATACAGCAATTTGTAAAATTCCCATTGTTGAACAATTATTCTGTTTATTTACTCATAAATCTATAAAAAAATTAAATTAGATTAAGCTAAAATATATATATATACATATAATCATAATAATTATTTACAAGTTTACTAATATAGATAACATACAAGCACTTACAAGTATCCCTAGAATGTTTTTTTTGTGTGAAATAACTCAAAACACTCATCTGGGTGGTCCGAGAAATCCCGTAATACACGCGGCGTAGCAGCACACAATGGCCGCTCGGTTGCCATGGCGACGGTGCGTGAAGGTCACGATGACAAAAAACGTTGTCATCCTTTCTGTTGTCTTCAAAATTACCTCAATAACCATTTACGTATACGTTAGTATAGTTTTATCACTTAAATTTAAATATTTATCTCAAAGTATTCAAATGCGAGAAATACCGTAATACGCGTTTTACGTAAATATAACGTTGCGAGAAATCCCGTAATATGTGTGGAAAGGGTTAAGAGTAAAAATACCAATTTATATTTTTTTAAATCTGATAATTTTTTTAAATACAAAATGTATGGCCAAAGTAATGTAAAAAGGTGGGAAAATTATTATTAAAAACACGTTTGTGCTTATTTCTCAAAAACCACTGGAGATACAAAAAAAAGTGTAATGCAAAATTTGTTTGTCTTAACAAGCGCTTTAAAACGACATACAACATGATGCATGTTGCTATTTAAAATTTGTATTAGGGGGCCAATATCAAAATAATGATAAAAGTAGTCATGCGGCATATCAGAGTGAAGCTGAGGGTTTTGCAAGTAAGAAATTGAAATCGGAATGAACCTATCTCAAACAATAAGAAAACTATAGGGTATTCCGTAAACGTCAATATTTTCCACAAAAATGGCCGCCATTTTGAAATGTGTCATGATAAATGAATTTTGTTTTCATCAATGAGTTTCTTTCAACAAGACCTTTAAAATGATGTATTATTTGCCATATGTTTGCATTTGGTAATTTTGAGATTCGAACCCATGGCCCCTAGTTTTTCAACACTCTTTACAAAAAGGTTGATGAAAACTTTTTTAATGGACTCCCCATATGCAATATAGGGGGAAAGCATTTTGTTTTAGGCCACTAGACCAAACTGTTCTCCTGCTATACATGCTGCACGGGTGGTCTGCCTCACCCTGTATATGTAAGTCGAGTCCCTATGATCTAATTTGTCAGAAAACAATTCATTATTAAACCAATAAGTGATGACAATAAAACAATGTTGGAATACACGAATGTAAGCAATATGATCCCCATTGCAAAAGCAAGATGACATTCAACTTCTGATCAACCAGTTGCAATGCAGTTTTCTCACCTCTCGCAGCTACTTTTAATCTCCTGAATCATAGCCCATGACTTTTGAACACTGCTTTAATTCTGAAAACATTTTCTTAAACATGAAGATTAAAATATTGAATATTGACTCTTTTTCTAATTACTTATTTAATAAGTAAGTTCCAGCTTTGATTTATTATACTTTATCACAATGGATGGTAAAAGATAAAATAAACAATTTCATGTATTATTTTTTAGTCTCAATTAAATTCATTTGTATCGCAAAGTTTCCAAGAATCCAAACAGGCTATCCTCTAAATTAGTTTGAATTTGCAGGGTTCTACTGTGCATATTTGAAATGTGGTCTATAGGTCTACAAGATCAGCTATAACAGCAGACAATATTTAATTAAGAAAGCTGTGCCAACTAAATAATGGTTTAAATGTTATGCAATTATTGTCCACTTTCATACAATACTCTGAACTGTTTTATACATTCCAGTTATATGTAATGTGTTTTGCCTAAATGTTCCATTAAATGTTGTCCCACAATGTATATTGATGACGTATTAAATTTAACATTCAACTTCAATTATGTAGACATGGAATTAAGAAATTGCAATAAGCTCGATTATATTTTTAATACTGAAGGTGCAAAATTTCGTGACAAATATAATTATAATTGAAATCAATTTTTTAGGAAAAAATAGACAAATATAAGAGATTTTGATTTCAAATGAAAAATAGCATAAATAGCAGGGATATTCAATCATTTAATTTTGTAATATAAAAATCGCCTTAAAATGAAAAATTTAATCCATACAACATTCCATACTGAAGAATAAAATTAAAGTTCTGAAGTAATTCATTCTATCGTGTTCAAATATAAGAAAGTATAATCAATTCCAATGAGAAATTATAATAAATGAATATAGCCAAAAATCAGTATCCCGAAATGGAAAAAATCAAAGCAAATTTTAAAATTATTATTTTGATATGATTTCATGTTTATCGAAACTTGAATATTGTTTTATAATGTGATTACATATAATATTTTTCTCTTATCCTCCTGCAAAGTTAGAGTTAAACTTTTTTAACTTGCATTAGGGTAAGCTAATTGTTTTCTAACTTAAATAAGATATCTTAGAACTTAGGCTTAAGCGGCCGGTGTCATAACTAGAATCTACAGTTTCCGGTGACAACCGCGTCAAGGTACTATCTACAATATTTACAAGATGACCAGACGTTTCGCCCATACTGTGATGTGTTATCCTCAGTGGTTTCTCTCAGAGCATCCAGTCTCAGAGAAACCACTGAGGATGCCACATCACAGTATGGGCGAAACGTCTTGTCATCTTGTAAATATTGTAGATAGTACCTTGACGCGGTGTCACCAGAAACTGTATATTCTAAATAAGATATGTTTTAATGTTCAAGGTCTAAAGAATAAGATTTCTGTTTTTGAAAGTGTTTTAGTACATTTAAATCCTTCAGTTGTCTGTCAAACAGAACACTGGTTATCAAAAGATGAGATTGGTTATTCTTGTTCCAGTGGGGTTTATTGCTCTGCTAACTTCTCTAAAGTTGGCTGAATAAGAGGTGGAATCTAGGAAATTAAATATAACCAAGTTTTGTGTGAAATGAACTCTTAAGCAGCAGCTACAGTTTTAGATAAATATACTATACAACTGTTGTAGTTTTAGTTTATCACTCCCCCATTGATAATCCACACAAATTTTGAAGTGCTCTGGATTTACTGAAAGCCAATTTTAACAGTAAATTTGACACCAAAGCAAAAGAGTAAAATATTTTCTTAACATTATAAGACAGTTAAATTTTTTCTCTTGAATAAAAAAAGCAACTAGAGGGAACAACTGCTTAGATAATGTGTACATTTATACCATAATATAAACATTTACAATCCAAATATTTTATTTTTTTCCTCATTCTGATCTGATCATAATGGAATACTTATTGGTGTGGACGTAAAAAAACATTGTGTCAGAATAAAAAACATGTCACAATGAGCTAGTAGTAATCAAAGTAACTTTATGTTGAACCTCTTGCTTCATATTTAGTTTTCTAGTATTGGTCCTCTTTGTTAAGTGTATTTGTTAATAAAAGTTATGTACTACTATTTTTAAAGTTTTTGATGTCACAGTAAATAGTGTAAATAAATATAAAGTTATTTATATTATTAAAAAACACAGTTAAGAAAAGCAGATAAAATCAAGACTTGTATACCACTGAATTAACTGCCATAAAAGAAAGTTAGCAGTTTTTAGATACTTAGTAAAATGTACAAATAATAAAAAAATAAAAATGAGGTTTAAGGAGTTAAATAAATACAAACATGCTATAGTTGCAGCGAAACATGTTGGAAATGTTTAATACATTAAAATATTAAAAATAAATGTAGGCCAGCCTGGGATGTGATTAAACACAACACAGTAAAATGTAAACAAGAATTTGTTATATTGAATCTCTGTTAATAGCTCGGGAACTTTTAAATGGACATCAGCAACATCTAATGGTTTTTATGTACTGTCAAGGTAATGAGCAATTCAGATAGTCTTGATATATACAGTACAGTGTGTGTAATCATTTATTAAAAAAATTATCGGTAATGTATCAGGACCTCTGGTAAAATCCATTAATCATATATTCTGTGAAGGTATTTTCCCAGAGCAGCTTGAAACCTCACGAGTATGCCCAATCTTTAAAAGTGTACAAGTGGTTGTAAGGACTAACCTTATAGCTAACGAGACCAATCTCTGTAATTCCTGTATTTGGGATAAATTAATTGAATTATTAGTCTGTAAGCAAATTACTTCTTTTTGGAAAAATAATAATATATTAAATCCCTCAAGATTTGGTTTAAAAAAATATAATTCACTTTTAATGAGCTAGTTAAACTTGTTAAGCTAATTCACTCATGGATGGCTATGATTTTTGCATTCACCCGTTGACACAACGCATTACTTGGCTGAGCTTAAGCTGTGTAACTTCAACAGTTTTCGCCGCAGTACGGTGATGTCATCAGTATAGCCAACCAGAGGGGTTTCATCGGGCTTCCACACCTCAACAAATTGTCATAAGACACATTCTAGAGATTGGGTACCAAGATCGACCCCCATGATGCAGCCCCAGACTTGGAAAGTGTGCTCAAGCGCCCAAAGAATCGATCCACTGGGCAGAGTTAAATGCGTTTTACTTATTTATTTATTCGTAAGATATTGGGCGAATATGGATTTCGAATAAGTTTGATGAATGTTGATGAGCGAATGTAGTAATTGTTACAAACCAAGGCCGACTATTCCTTAGAAAGTGTTATTAATTAATAGCCCAATGACAAACGAACAGTTGGTGATTATCAGCTGATCCCTTACACATCAGGAGTGACGAGAAAAACCATTTGGTGGAACTGATGGTTGTGATTCTACGCACTCCACACTGCCTCCTTTACCTCCTGGGTAACGTCAACTGTTGAGTGACTAGAACTGAAGCAATGTTGCTGAGGCGACAGATCACCGGCAAAAACAATGGCTTCCGTCAGTTAAGCACACCTTATTTTCTTCCGGAGTTTTACCTGCACTTTAGGAACGCCTTTCTTCTTAAGAATAAGGACAAGATGGGCGACCTCCAAGAAGATGAAAAAACTCCTTCAGACAGGTATGCATTACAAACCTACAAAAGAAGCCTTTGTCTCAACAACAACAACCTTGAGCACCTCGGCAGGAATACCATCTAGACCAAGAGTTTTTCTTCTGCTAAGGGATTGGACGGCACTTAACATTTCTTCCTTACAGAAAATGTCAAAAATGCTGACATCTTCAAACTCCCTTGTTGGAATTTCGACTTTCGTTTCTTGGATCGCCGCTTCTCACTTTCTGTGCTATATAGCGTTTGTTTGTTCTCTGTCTTGATATATATATTTCTGGTTTGGCTTAGCCAGCTCCTTTTTTCTGTCACCTCAAACTGAGCTTTCAGCTTCGGCTTGCCACTTGTGTCTACCTTTCATCATTTTACATGGCTAGCTAGACTTTGGCTTCTAGCTCCGGAGTCCAGGTGAGGATGCGGAACATGCCAAACAGTTTACCTGGAGAAGCTGAAGAGGTTCTGAGGCACAGCAATGTTTCATCTGTATGGCATGCTGTCTTCTCGCAGGCTGCGACTCTATTTCTCCCCTTCCTGCGTCAATTGCTGCAATACCAAGTGAATCTATTCCTGTTGTTGGCCACCTCCCGGCCCTTATGTTCCTCTGATCTTCTTTCAGAAACTGTTTTTGAACTTTTAAGGTGATTCAGCGACTTTCAAGGATGGGAACAGTGGCTTTTTTTAAGGGAAAGGGGGTGGGGATTTACAATCTTTTTTATGTTTATTTTCTTTGTTTTATTTTCTCCTTTCCTCACCCAACTACCTTTTTAAAATTTTGTTTGATTTTACATCCCACATGCATATTTCTTATTGATATATAAAAACTTGAATAAATCAGAGTTAGTGTACCACCAATTGTCTTTATTGAGGTGGTCTGTGAGAAAGATAGTAATAGCTCCTGAGACACCCAGATCCTCAGAATTTGTGATTTCTGTCTCTTTGCCAGTGCACATAATCCTGTTTCACAGTCACACACTACAAGGAGTTTTATGCCAAACCTGCTAGTTCAATGGAATATACTGTCTAAATCCAAGTGGTCATTGTAAAGCAGACTTTCATTAACATAAATATTGCAGAAGGGAATGAAACTTTTGGGAAATGATTTTTTTAAAGATATCCAGCACAGGTTTAAATGTTGAGAGCTTCCCCATGGATTCTCGTTTAAGTATTATCAGAAAAATGTAATAGTCTTAAAATATTTAGAAATCTATCCCACAACATATAATCTGGAATAGGATTTTTTTGTAATAGATCAGAAGAATAGTAGTTTTCTAGTCTTACTTTTTTATTATGAGTCATAAGCATAATGACAGCTAAACATAACTTAAGTTCCTTCTTTTTAAGAGGTATCCATTGCTGTAGCCAGGAATTTTCTCTTGGAGGACATTTAGATATTACAAAATTAAAATGCTTATTGGCCTCCAAAACAACTAAATCTAACAATTCATCAGATAACTTTTAATTCAGTTTGATCATCCAACTCATTCAAAACGTCAATCACACCAAAGTGAAATTCATCAAATAAAAAAATTTTCTTTGCTATCGTTGGAGCTGAGATTGTTTCCTTTGTTTTCCCAACTTTCCCACCTCTATTTTGTGTTCTAATATTTACATGTTTGGTACTTACGTTACTTGGTCCCATTTGATTCAGATACATTTTTTCTACTTTATTATTAGCGTTTATTCTAGCCCTAATTGGGTATGTTGAGCGCAATAAAGTCATTTTAATTTTCTTATTGAATTTCACAACTTGAAGGAATATTAACAGGGTTGGCATCAGAACCCTGCTAATTGAAAATCTGTCATTTTCATGTAATCCTAAACTCTTAACTAAGATGCTCTAAGAATGTTCTAAGCCTAATTTCATCGTCTTTTTTAGAACAGTTTACAAAACCAATTACACTAAAGCAGTTCAATTTATTCTTAAAGTTCATGCTGGGGTTTTTTGAGCTCACTTCATGCACATAATATAAACCATAATATTACTCTTATTAATAGATAAGTTAAATAAATAACTAAAAATATTACCAACAGTAACATGCTTTAACCTAAAAGTAATAATAAATACAATAATATAATAAATAACAAATGAGAAATATAGCCTACTCTGAAGATTCATAACAGTAACTTAATATTGTATAAATTAGTGACTGATCATTTCTAATAACCAAATGCAAACAGTAATAAATACAATTTAACCTTAACAACATTTAAGCGGGCATACATATACACACACACACACACACACACACACACACACACACACATATATATATATAGTTATATATATATATATATATATATATATATATATATATATATATATATATATATAACTATATAAGGGTGCTAAGTTATTGTTTTTTTTTATTTTAACATATATATATATATACATAAATACATATGAAAAACAAAAACAAATAAATAAATAATAATAATAAATAATAATACAGTGAAAATGGTGATCAACATACATCAGATAACAAGATTATTTTACAACAAGGTATAAAAGTAAAAATAGTTATACATTTAATAAACTCAACGCTGTTAGGCATTTTGATTTAAAAATGTTTGGAGGGTCAAAAAATATATCAATTTCCTGCTCACTAGAGATTAGTAAATTGTAAGCTCTCATGAACTGAAAAAGAGGGGAAAAAGCATGAGAGGCTGTGCGGCAGTATGGGAGAGTGAAAAGAAGTTTATTTCTACTTCGGAAGGTAGGCACACGGATAGACAGACCGGCCAAGCAAGCGGCATCATCCACCTCACCTCCGACCAGTCTGCACAGGAATACCAGACCCATGAGTGTTCTCCTCAGAGCCAGCTCCCGAAACCCAAACATCACTAGCAAATCACGATATGGAACCACATAAGTGTAAACATTAAAGCATTTGTAAAATAAAAACCTTAAAAATCGCTTTTGAACTCTTTCGAGTGCATCTCGGTAAGTTATGTGAAAAGGGTTCCAAATGACCGCTCCACTCTCCAACCTTGACCTGACCAAAGAGTAGTACAGGTTAACTATGGTTTGAATATTTCTAAAATTAACACTTTGTCTAAAGATCAATCCCAGCATTTTACTACTTACAGCTATACATGACTCGACATGAGGATTAAAAGACAATGTATTAGTCATATGAATTCCTAAATCTTTAATCTGATTCACTCTAGTTATTGCAGTTCCATTTAGGAAATAGTCTGTTTCCATATAATCTTGAGCTCTTGTAAAAGTCATAAACTGACATTTTGTGACATTAAAAGACATTTTATTATTGATACTCCATTCTAAAACATTGTCTAAGTCTTGTTGCAAACTAATTGTATCCACAGGGCTCCTAATATGTTTAAATAATTTTAAATCGTCCGCAAATAGTAGGGCCTTTGACGATAAGATACAATCACTTAAATCATTGATTAAAATAGTGAACAAACAAGGCTCCAAATTCGAGCCCTGCGGCACACCGGACTGAACATTAAATGTAGTTGATGAAATTCCGTTGTAAAAAACAAATTGTCTTCTATTCATAATGTATGATTTAAAGAAATACAACAGATTATTTGAAATTCCGTAAAAATGTAGCTTGTTTAACAAAATTGAATGGTCTACTTTGTCAAACGCCTTGGCCAGGTCAAGAAATAAAGCATCAGTTCGGGTCCCAGAATCCAGCCCCGAGGAAACATAATTAATGAAATTAAGTAAGTTTGTGTTGACTGATCTTCCGGGAATAAATCCGTGTTGACAATCAGAAACATATTTTTTAAAGTGACCAAATAAATGTTTATGTATAATCATCTCGAATATTTTAGCAGGTATCGATAAAACCGCCACTGGCCTATAGTTAATTATTTGATCTTTCTTACCATTTTTGAAAATAGGCGTCACTTACGTAATTTTCCATTTTTCAGGAAATATATTTAATGTTAAACTTAAATTAAATAAAAATGTTAGGGGCTTAATTAATAATTCAGAACATCCTTTAACCAAGTACTGTGGGAGCAAATCAGGACCAGTGGTACGTTTTGATTTTAACTTTTTAATTGCATCCTGTACATCCCGACAGCAAAGGCGAGGCAGTGTGAGACAGGACACGCCGGCCCGACATGGCCCCTCCACCGCGCGCTCCACACTAGGCTCACTCATGTAGCGTTCGTACACCGAGCTAAAGTAATCTGCAAATGGATTCGCCACCGCTGCTCCGCTATCATGTTTAACACCATTGTATTCCATAACATAACTTCGGTTTTTATCGGTTTTTCTATCTTTAGTAAAATTCCAAAATTTACTACTATCTAGATGTAAAATGTTTTCCAGATTGTGCGTATAATTTCTATATGCTGTATTTATTTCATTTTTTACTAAAGTTATAAATTTGTATAGCACCAGATTTTTTCCACCGTTTTCTAAATTAGATATTATTGAGGGTGTAAACCAGAAAGGGTATTTAGATTTTTTATTTTTCCTCAAAGGACAAGATTGGTCAAGGATCTTATAAATTTGGCTGTAGAAATAATCGACAGCTTGATCAATATTTGAAATGTTGTATAAATTGGCCCAGTCAATCGCAGATAATTCTTGATATATTTGGAGGAAGTTTGCTCTACGGTAACTATATCCAGCTGGCTGAGTTGACCTTGCCCTACAAGATAACGGAGCAGCGACCACAACACTCACCTCCAGGGCTGGGTGATAAGGGTCTTCCCCCACCAAACTCTCCTCACTTCTCGATACCGCCGCTTCATCTATATCGGAAATTATTAAATCCAAAGTCTTATTTTGAAAGTTTCGAATGTCGTTTTTCAAATTAAAATTATGCAGATTTAAAAATACAGATAATTCTTTACACAGCTTATCGCCGTCATTTAAGTTGTAATTTTGGCCAAAAACTGATAAATTAAAATCACCTAAAATCAGGGTTTGACAATTAGTTGACAGTTTTAGCTGTATAAACAGGTCAAAAAAGTTTGGTAAATTCCCAGAGGTGACCTCGGCCTAAAATAAACCACACAAACAAACCACACAAATATTGTTGCCTTTATTGTTCGAAATTTTTACGCAAGCACATTCACACCCCGGGATTGTGTCATTAAAACTGTCCACCCTCGTGCAGATTAAATCGCTAGATACCGCCAACAAAACCCCTCCCCCTCCCTGCCTCTCAGTTACTACCAGATTTCTATCACATCTAAAGACATTGTAAAAATCAGGGAAAAGCTCAGAAGAATTTATAGTATGTTGCAAATTTGTTTCAGTTAAAGCTGCAATGTCATAATTACATGACAATAAATTATTAAAGAATTCATTAGTTTTGGTTCTTAGTCCGCTCACATTTTGATAATAAACTAAGAGTTCAAAAATATTATGATTCATTGTAGTTTATTTTAACATTTATTTAATATATCCAATGCCCAATCTATGATATCTTAATATCCCTGAATACAGATTAATTATAACAGAATATATTCTTAAGGCCCTATTGTTTACACAAACAAATGCATCAACAACAAATATATAAATAATAATAAAT
Organism: Stictocephala bisonia; assembly: GCA_035578905.1. NCBI lineage: Eukaryota > Metazoa > Arthropoda > Insecta > Hemiptera > Membracidae > Stictocephala > Stictocephala bisonia. Next base: position 161,307 of record JAQJVL010000553.1, on the reverse strand, counting down.
GCATAGGCAACAAGTACATAAATAATAACAAATGCATCTGCAACATATACATAGATAATAACACATGCATCTGCAACAAGTACATAAATAAAAATAAATTCATCGGCAACAAGTATATCAATATAACACATGCGTTGGCAACAAGTACATAAATAATAACACATGCATCCGTAACAATTGTAAAATAACAATTGTCTTGTTCTCCAGACATGATTAACATCACAAAATAAACATCAAATAAATAATAAAACTTGATAAACAAGCCCTTCTACTTAAAGCCGAAGTGATGCCGTAAACTGATTTACTTTTAATTACTTTGTAATTGGTGAGTAAAAATACCGCTAGGTAACAGTAGCAGCCAGGATATTGTATTTCAGTTGCCAGTTCAACTCACAGATGGCATCAACATTGCTACCATTTCCTAATACTCATTTTACAACAATGACAACTTCAAAACGATTTTACTCAGGAGTAGCGGTGTGGGCACAATACATGGTCCATGAGTTAACTCAGCCTAGCATTTAAGGGGTTAATGGAATATTTAACTTTTATAATAAATAAACAATATTTTTCTGCTTAACTAGATTTTCTTTACCCTCCTGAGTTGGTGCACCCTCAGCAGGGCCCGGTGTTTGTGCGAGGGTGGGTTTCAGTAAAAAAAATGCTAAAACCTTATTTTTTGTTATTGTATTTTTATTAGAATAAGAAGATTAAATTATTTTGTAAAAGTGATATTCATCCATTATTTGTATCAATTGAAACATATAAATCAAAGAGGAAATCTTGTTTGACACCTAGAAGCATCGGTCCACTTTTACAGATGATACAAGCAACCATGATCGTAAATAAAAAGGGGGGAACAAAATAATCAAAATGTAATTTCATCACTTACAGCTTTGATTTTCTAAGCTCAAGGAAACATCTATGTGGCAACTCGCATGTGTTACAATCCATGCTAATCTGGGTGGTACTGGATACCACCATTTTAAGAATGTTCTAGAAAGAACTTGACTTTTAAATTACATGATAACAATTTTTACTGAAATACTTGTTCCAGTTTAGTTTAAAATTCATCACGGAGCAAGGTGTATCTATGCTGAGAGGGCTGAAGGTTTACAAACACCGAGTCTGGTAGGGCAGTTGAAGAACTAGTAGGCGTGTCATCACTTTCAGAACCAAAGTGGAACTCACGATGTAGTTTCCCAGAGTAAAGGTTCTCGATGAAGCTCTCAATTGAGGTAGGAATGTCTAGATGAGTTATATTGGGGAAGATATACATGTGGCGAAAACTATCAATAGCAAGAACTGGCAGATCTTCTATTGCCTTGCCCAGATGGGCCAAGGGGTAAGAAAACAAATTCCCGTCTCCATGAAGAAAGGTTATTCTGCCTGCAATATTTTTTTGTGTTACAATATAAATACTGTACATATAATTTAACAAATTGTAAAAAAGTTCATTCACATACATTTTAATATTTTCAAAATAGTTTCTAAAACAATGCTAAAATCTATTTAGCAAATGGTACATTATTATATTTTATAAAATCTAGCTGTATACATGCTTTATTTTGGTATACGTAAGGAAGATAATGGAAAAGAACACAGAAACAATATTAACATATATGTAGCAAATTGTCAATTACTTTGTTGTAAAAGATCTCGCAGTTCAAACAATTTTATAAGCCTTGATTATATTAGTATATTGGTAGCTGGCCTATGAATGCCATTTGATATCTACCTATAAAGCTCGATATAGTAACTCACTCACTGACTGACACTAAATGTTGAGGCACTTCCCGGCGTCCTACCCCCTCATATGTATATTTGAATTAAAGCTCTTGGTCTGAAACCTCCAGGAAAATTCACAAAAGTTTACTTTTTTCACTCATAAACAAGATGGCGGCCTTTTTTTACTCCAAAACTGCCCCAATATATTTCTTATGGGGAAATCGCAAAAAGTAGTTTTTAAGACCTAACTTGAGAAAAAGCTTGTGTAAAATGTTTAAACCTTCGCAGTTCTACACAACTAACAAACGCGTACCTTACATATGAATTTCAGCGGAATAACTAAAAAGTTTGGGGTATTGGGGGCCCAAAAACCACAGGTTTTAAAAATGTACAATTTTTTTAATACTGACGTTATTCATCCAAGAAGGGTATAAAATTAAAGGTATTTTTGCCCTGAAACTAAAAATTCCTTCAGATTTTGAAAAGTGTAAATAATAAGCGATATATGCCCCAAAAACAGAAAAAATCTCTGAAAATAAAAAAAGTGGCAATACTAAAATAAAACACCCAAATGGGGTATCAAACTATAGGTATTTATCTCCTAAATAACATAATACCATTACATTTTGGGAGAGATGACATTTAAGGCCTCTGCACCCTTTCCCAATTGAAAAATATGCTCCAAAACTCAAAATTTGGCAATGTTTAACTAATACACCCAAGTGGGGTATCAAATTAAAGACATTCTTCTCTTAATTAATAATTTACCATCAGATTTTAAAAAAGACTATGTTTATGAGCTCCACTGCCCCAAAAACAAAAATTCATGGTTATAATGCTCAAGAATCTTAATGAGGTCGTAAGCTGATCTTCTTCACGAGGCGACATGCAGAGATCCACAAATGGGACTGTAGCAGTGTGTCTTTTGAAGGCCGCAGGCTAAGTTCTACAAAGGGTCAAAGGTAGAGAGTTCTCAGGCGAGGCCGCAGGCCGAGCTTAACTCACAAGCGCAGCGAGTGATGACGGGATTGGCACGCGAAGCATGCAGGGATGTCCCCTAGTATATTAGTATATAATGTCAATAGTTTAAGTAAGGAAACTATGGAATCGAAAATGCACCAATCTAATATGTTTCCAATATATTTTGAATTTAGCCAAAGTGTTTAGTTTGTTACCTGGATTTGACTGACTATTTTTCTAACTCCTGGGGCCTTTTTCACAAAGATACAAATTTTTAAGGGACAAGTAAATCCTTACAGTGTTGATATTTTTTTTGTTACTATCGTTTCAAGCTTTAACTAGCTTTGAATTACTGCTATACAATAGTTATTGTTATATAGTGGTAGAGTTTGTGAACGAGATTTTTTCTATAATCTTTCAGTGTTTATTGAATTAGTGATTTATATTTGTATTTATTTTTTTTCATGATTTTTTCTGCTAACATTTTCACCACATAGCCTGAAAATATACAGATGATATTGCTCTCGCAACTCAACATAAAGACATATCAGAAATGAAAACCTACCTACACTTAACCCTTTGAGTGCCAACGTCTGACTAGGAGGACGTGGCAAAAAAGTGTAATCAAGTTATAAATGTAATCATGAAAGACCAATATTTTTATAAATAAATTGTTATAGCTCATGGTCATAATAGTATACACACTACGGTCTCATTTAACCGAATTTGATGAGACCAAGGTAATTCAGTTGAAAGAAAATTCGGTTAATCCGGAATTATATACAAAATCATCATTTAATAGCAAAAACGTGAGTTCGTGTAAAGGGCGCCTTCAACTGTACGATACTACGCCAGGAGAGCATTGCTAATCGGCTTACTCAAAGTTTGAATCGACCTGAATATTCCGTACAAAGTTGTTAGGGTAATACAATACTCAATTTTAACTTACCAAGATCATTAATTTAATACTGTATATAATAAACTAATAAGTCAATTGCATAATGTAATATAAAAATTGTGTAATACAAGAATGAATACTGAACAGTACAAAATTACACAATAAGAATTACTCTACAGTGAGGACTATTGGCGGCAATAGAGGTCATCACTGGACTTCAGCCTATGGACCTGTTTTTAAAGAGGGAGGGAGGCTTGTAAAGCAGCCTTTATAATAAGGGTGCCTGGTGGCTGGCTGTCTGGCCAACCGGGACTCCGTGGCGAAATACTATCAAGGAACATTGGTCTGGACCCGTTGCTTGCAATGGGGACAGACTCAATGGTACCTAGGTACAGATTTGAGAGACAGGTTAGGGGGCTTTTCTTCCAAGCAGAGATGAGTGGTTGGGGAGTACCGAGACTGAACATGTCAAAGGAAGCTCACTTACAGAAGGAGGTGCAGGCGCTGGGGTGTATGGGAGGGTACAGAAAGTTCTGTCTGTGCCTCTCGGAGCCCATGCTACCGTCTTCCAAGTGGAGGTGATGGCAATCATGACTGCCGCACAGGAAGAAATGCGCTTAGGTGGCTTCGAAGCAGTTGTTTCCATCTGCTCAGATAGTCAGGCGATGATAAAGGCGATCATGGTGCCACATACCAGCTCTAAGTTGGTATGGGAGTGCCAGGGGATCATAGAGACCCTTTGTCAGCTTAAACAGGTGAGACTGATATGGGTCCCTGGACATGCTGGCATTGATGGTAATGAGAGGGCTGATGCTCTGGCTAGGAGGGGGGCAAACAGCCCCCTTCTGGAACCGGAGCCGGCCCTTGGCAATCCTTTCCAAACAGTAAAGAGTAGAATTGATCGGCAGACCTTTGAGGAACACGCTAGTAGATGGAGGACTGAGACTGGGCTCAGGCAGTTTCGTGCACTTATTCAAGGACCTGATCATAGTTACAGCCAAGCTTTGTTGAGCTGTGGGGTCTGTTGACCGGACATAATCTCCTTTATAGACAGATGAAGATTATGGGCCTAACAGAAGACTACACAAGTAGGCTCTGTGAGGAGAGCTCCACATACATCTTATGTCATTATGGAGCTCTTTCATCTCTTAGGTACAAGACTCTGGGTACTGCTTTTCTGGAACCAGAGTATATCAGAAGGGCTACACTCTGGGAGACCCTGTCCTTCATAAGCGGGACTGGTCTCTTGAGACACTGTTGCAGACTCAGGGCAAAAAAGGGCCATGGAGTCTAGGTGCGGTGGGCTTGGTGACAGGACCACAACCCGGTGTATCTAATCTAAATTATTGTTTTATGAATATGTTGAGACCCATCCCCCCTCCCCCCCAAAGCTGGTAAGCGTGCCAACCGGGGGATGGCTCAAAACAAGTCGAGCGATAGGATCACGGGTGGCAGTTGGAGGGTCAAAATCAAACTCGGCAGCTGAGCAAAACTAGATTTTATTATCACGAAAACCAGAAAATATTAATTAATCAAAACGGCAGAAGGCCACAATATAAAATAGGCAGAAGGCCACAAAATCAATTCGCACTTCAATAAATAACAATAAACACTAAAATTAACAAGATAAGACACAAAAGCTACAAAAACAACAAACGCAACAAATACCAAAATTACCAATTAACAACTACATGGCCTATCTGCAGTTTAGCCGGAGACCCCCAAAACGTAAGATAAATTTTAATAAATTAAAAGTGAACATCTAGAAACAATTTAGATAACCCCAAATAAAAGTGAAAATTTAGAAAACTTCTGGCAAACAACAATTAAACCGGCAATTTAGCCCAAATCCCATAATTCCACCGGGCCAGGGAGTAAGCCGGAATCCCTGGGCAGCTCCGAATTAGAAGTTAAGTAAAAGTCCCATAATCCCCTTTTGGTGAAAGTTTAAAAATTAAATAATTTAAAAGAAAATATAACACGGTACCGTTCTATTATCCCCTGACATCAATAATACCAAACACGAAATAAATAAATAAATAACTAAATCACTAGGCCTAAAGCATAAAAATAAATAACAACACAATTTAACAATAGGGACCTAACAAATATAAACTCTAAAATATCTAACAACAAAATAAACTAATTAAACTAAATAACAAGAAATAAATATTAACATCCAAAAAGTTCCTTTTGTTTGTCTTTTAAGTTTTTTTTCCTTTAAATAAAAAAAAAAAAATACATATATAGGTCCCCATGGCTGTGTTGCCCACTTTGTCCCATCAGTTTTAGGCCTAGGCACAAATTAAACAGTTCCACAAACTTTTTTTCTTCTTTTATATTTCCTGTATTTCACTGTTTCTTTCTTTTTTTTTCTGTAAATATTTAAGCAGCAAAACCCCCAGCTCAGCCGCCGGGAAAAACAACATGGAATACACTGACCTGAGGACAGAAGACTTATACCACAAAGATGTAGAGCGGGTAATGGGCGACTCCAGGCTCCAACATGGTCCTCAGGCCAGGCTAGCAGTGCAGGATGGTCGGCAATCCCCGGACGGCAGGCTGAGGGTGAAACGTCCTACTCAAGGACCCTGGACTGTAAGGCAACACCACAGCACATTAAAAACAGTCCAGCCACAACAACCAAAATACTACACATAACACCTAATACACGAAATGGCAACAAAACAGGAACAGACAAAATTGTACAGGATTAAGCACACTAGAAAATGTAAGATTAACTTTAGGCTATGAATAATTTAAACCAATTTACAAATTTAACAAATTATAAAAGACGTAATTACGTATATGGAACTAAAAATGACAAACTGAAACTAGGCTATGGATACATGAGCAATAGGTTATAACATGAAAATCAAAGGGTACAGCTAGGCTAGGTTATTGGCAAAGAACAAAAATATGGTAAATCGGTAACTACAACTGTAAAAAAAGGCTCAACAAAACATTATACAGAACTACTATTGACAATAAAGGCAGATATAAAAAGCATTAATGGTAAAAGTAACATGGAGCACATGGCTTTAACCTAGTCTGAGAAACGTCTAGACAAAGAACACAAATTTAACAAAACTCTGAAAACACAAGTAAGCCCGTTGAACATTATTTAAACAAAGTATTTTCACCAAAAGGGTGATTAAATATTAGAAATTACAAAAGAACACTTACGTTTTAGGAGCCTTAGCCGATCATATTCTCGTGACGAACGGCTGCTGAGAACAAGTGAACAGACAGGCCAACCTGACAGACAAAGGTTGGAACACGGAACGAACGGATCCGGGCCAACAGCCACCAAATTACGCGAATCGCAGGGCATGAGCGATCCCAGGCAGCCCGGCAGCCAACGACAAAAAAAAAAAAACGTAATGTACCGGTCAAAAGACCCGGTACAATGTAAATACAGTAATTTACAGTAATAAAAAACTGAATGACTATAGTGAAATATTTGTCTTATTTAAGAGTAAACATTATTAACCCTCGAACCGGGTCATACTTTTTCCTGTACCGCCACATCATTTTTAGCGCATTTGCAGACATTTTTTCAAAAAATCATAAAAAATAGTAAGATTATAAAACCCTACTTGTATGTGGTATTATTGCACTCCTAATAAAGCAGGCTATCTAATAATATTAAAATATTACATCTTTGGGGTTAAAAAAAATTTTTTATGACTCATGATATCTCGGACAATGACTTTTGTAAACATAAAAAGGGGGGGGGGTCACCTTGAAAATAATATATTATAGCTAAATTCAAAATTCCAAGATAGCCTAAATATTAAAAATTTCATCTAGTTTCAGGATATATAAAGGTTTTATATGTTATTTGTAGTATAAAAGTAATTATATTTACAAAACCCTGTGTAGTACAATATTTACAAACATTTTTTACTGTGGTAACATAATTTTCAAAAATTTGCTAAAAATTCTATATAATCAGTACAGACTTCTAACTAGTACTAAAACTTATAGAATTACTTGTTCTATAAATAAAATATATTTGTAAAATGGTTTCCTTGGTATCCTCTGGCTGTGAGCTTAGTTGTCCACAGATGATGATGAAATTTATCCGGCGTACGCACACAAATGTGACATTCTTCATGTTCACAATTTTTTTTCTTTTATAAAAAGGCTTCAATATAATTTTGTGTGTGTTGTATGTATATACCAAAAGTAATGTAAACACAATTATATCATAATAACACCATAATTACGTATAATAAGACTTACAAATACAATTGAAAGACAAGTAAACAAAACTTCCAAGGCTAGCGTCAGTTTGAAAATCGCTTTCACATTGGACAACGAATATTCATCATATTATTTTCAATTGTTCCCGTCGTCTTAGAACCAAGTCAGGCATACCACTACAATTGGTAACTCTTCCCGTTTCCAGTGGTATATGAATCTTGTCCATAGCGCTAATAGGTATACTATAACAAGTGATAATATCGAGTGATGTCAAGTCGACAATTTTTTGTCGAAACGCGGTACAGAATCAACACAAGTCGACAATTATTTGTCGAAACGCGGTACGAGGGTTAATACTGTATTAATGAATATCAAAATAAGAATTATACATACAGTTCAATTCTTTATAAAGTTCAATTTGTTTTCTTGAAAAAATGGATTATCTTCTGCTTTACATTAAGTTAACATTTTCGTGCTGATCGATCTAGAATATGTTTTAACACCATAAGTTCAGCAGGTGAGGTGTCATCTTAATGTTCTAAATAAACCATTAATTCTTCACACATTTATTAGCTTCTGTATGGTTTGGACCTTTTGAATAGCCTACATCAGGTTCGTCAGCACTGTCTGAATCATCATTAACAAGGCTAGTTGGAATATGCAGCAAAGATGTCATCATCTGTTAAAATTTGCACTGCATTATTGTCACTATTTATCCACTCCAAAACGTTCTCAATTTGTACTTCAGAGCAACCATGCATAGTCTGTAAGATTTGTAGCAAGCATCATTAGTTTCTTCAGGCTCATTCAGAACAGGACATCAAGCCAAAGCTTCATCAAGTTTTGATTAAAGCAATGGGAGTTACCTCATCCCATGCTGCTGCTGTTATATAAATCACTTCCTTTATGTTCGTTTTTTAGGGTGGTAATAATGTCTTTAGGCTGGTCATCGTCTTTGTCGTCATTATTACAGTAAATTATTTTCTCAAAGAGCTTTTTCCTGTATCTTCTTTCCAAAGTTTCTATGGCACCTTGGTGCATAGGCTGTATAGTACAGTGACATTAAGAGGAAAAAATACAACACTAATATCACCACACTTCAGTTCCTCTGCTCCTAGATGGCTGCAAGCATTAATGAGAAGTAAAATTGTCTTAATAGGCAACCCTTGTTTTTGTAAAAACTTTGTGACACAAGGTACAAAATGTTGGTAAAACCAGTCTTTAAGTATGTAAGCTGTGATCCAACCTGATTTTAGATGGGTATACACCAGTGGAAGTGAACAACGATTTACATTATTTGGGGTCCTAGGATTTGCAGATTTACCTATCAAAAGAAGGGGCAACTTATGTGAACCTGCTGCATTACTGCATGCAAGCAATGTTACACACACGCTCTTTATTTTTGTTGTGGCCCTTATCCGCATCATCAATTTTTGACGCCAGTGTTTTATTTGGCATTGATTTATAGTTTAGGCCCGTCTTATTCGTGTTATAAACCTAAGCCGGCATTATTTCATTATCAGAAATAATTTGTTGAAATTTTGTTTTAAAATAGTCTGTGGCCACTATGCTTCCAGACAAACTCTTCCAGTTATTGTAAGCTGACATATTCCATTGCGATCTTTCCACCTTGACAGCCAGCCTACGCTAGCTGTGAATTCAGGATCTCCACCTAACTTTTTATTTAACGATAACCCCTTCTCCTTGACTATAGGACCTGAAATTGGCGCACCACATTCTTGTTCTTGACAGAACCATATATACAAAGCATCATCTAATGTTTTGTTCTTAGCTTTTTTTAACGTTCCTCTGTTACTTAAACTGTCTTTAGACACCATTTTGGCACAAAAATCATCTATTTGTTTCCTATTTTTCTTCCAATCACACACTGTAGCGGCACCAACTCCATATTAAATAGATATTTTCTTTATAAACTCACCTTGGTCCAACTTGAAAATTGCCTCTAGCTTCTTTTCCATTGATAAAACAACACGTTTTCTTATTTCTGCCATTACTGCATTTAAAAATTAACAACACCAAACACACGTACAGTTAGTATTACAGTAAAAAGTACAGTAGAGCACAACACACAAATAAACTTCACCAAGCATCAACTAAACGTTAACTGAGAAATGAAATGACAGTGACACCACTGAGCGCCCTATGAAAATTACGAGTACAGTCAACGCAGCATGCGTACAGTCGTTGCAGACACGCATACTGCTGAGTGTTGAGTACACAGTGTACATCATTGTTGTCTCCCGACAACACGCTACATGAGTTACGCTTTCAGTTGGCCTGAATTCAAGCAAGCGTAATTATAATGTAGGAATGTCGTCACACATCGCTGGAAAGTGCTTATGATTTATATCAAATCATTTAAGTATGGTGTTATTTATTTATGGAAATGAAATTTAAAAAAATATATATTTTACCTAGACCCAATTCGGTTAATCCGAAACTTCGGTTAAAAGAGACTGTAGTGTATTACATTAAATAATTTGTAATTCATATGATCATGGCAACGTTATGAGCTTTTTTCAATCAGCTGGTTCATTACTTGTGTTATCTTGTTTATTCATGACTACTACACTTCGATCTAGTTTATTTTGGCGTTTTAGTGATGTTACCTTTTTATATGTCAGCCCTTCTAGAGTTTTTCTTTAGTTGTAAGTTTCATGTGTACCACCCGACACAGGTTAATAACCTCAGGGTGCAGACTTTGTTAGTCATAAGTTCTCATTTCATGTGAAGTATGTATGTAAATTCTTTTTGACCAATAAAGATTTTCATTCATTCATTCATATATGACTCAGGTAGGAGGGAAAAGAAAAAAAGCAGATTTGTTTGCAAAACATGTCAAAGGAGCTTCATCCCTATTCTATACCATTCCACAAGTATTTTTTTTTAATTTCTTACCTAAATATATAAAATAGTCAATAAGTATTTGTAAATATTGTTGTGAAACTAAGAACAGCATTATTTAAAATACACCTAGAAACATTAATTGTTAAGAATATTTTTCTTTTGACTAAGTTATTAAACGCCAAATGAAAAAATGGAAAATTGCAAAAATTTGAAAAAGTGTAAGATAATATTTATTTTTTAAGATAGAAGTTTTTATTTATGTCTCTATGTACAGAAATATATGTTGTTTGAAAAAATGAATTTTTTACTGGACTAAATGTTAATGAAACTTGAAAAATTATTCAAAAATGTTTTGGTAACTGAAAATTTTCTTAGTTTAAAAATAAGATTTTGATCACCATGATACTACAAGTATTATATTTAGTTAGAATATAGTTTTATAAACAAAACAAAAACATATTAATTTCTGCCATGAAATAATGAAGTTATATTTTTTTTCCAACAACTGCAAATATCAGCCTGGGTTTTCTTGCACTACAACATAGCGCCGAGGCTGGGGATTCTCGCATGCACATTAGGCAAAACTCCTGGCACTCAAAGGGTTAATATAGTCATACTAAATTATTATAGAAACTATAAGCTAAAGCCAAAAACAATGAAGTCTACTTTTATGTGAGTAATTGCAGTTAATAAAAAAAAATAAAAATGGTTTTCTATGTTTTTAGGCTGAAACATAGAAAACATCCACAGTACTTGGGGAGTCGGTTTAAATTTATCTATATTTTAAAAGTCAACTACAGAAAACAGCAGCAAAATTGAAGGACAGAACTAACATTATGCAATAACTTGCTGGATTGTATTCGGAAACCAACTCACAAATCCTGTGTACTACAGCTTTGCCTCTAGTTTACTTCATTGCTGATTATTTGCTCTTGGGTTTTAACAGTACACATATTCAAGAGGCTTATATCCATCCCTCATAGCAACCCTTCTACCATGGCTTTCAGTGCTGTGTAACATAGCTCCGTGGTATTTAAAAATTTATGTCTTATACAAGATTTCGACAATATGTAGTTTGTCTTGTCAACATTTGCCATGCCTTCACGATTTGCATTGCATGCAATTGTAGGCGCTCCTCTCTCTCTCTCTCTCTCTCTCTCAAGTTTTTAGTGACTTACATTTTATCCAGCTTTAAATGAATCAGGATTGACCTGCCACCTCATTAGTCTGCATAACCGAAGTTGTAATGTATTTTACTATTTATTCTAAGATGAACCTAGATCAATATATAAACTTAATCTAAGTTGTTAGAATACTTCTATTATATTCTTAATCCCAATGTAGTGATTTGCACAAATGTAAGATAAAACTGCATCGAATTAAATGCTGAAATTAGGATCTTCAGCTGTATAGCAGATCAAAAGCTAAACTAAGCAATCAATTAAACACTTTAAAAGAATACGAGGTTTGGCTAGAAAGAAACCGGATTAGTATTGCCATAGCCACAGAACGGATTCAATAAGGCTGAATATTATACAGTGGTCACATGACTCCCTCTTCATCCGCTGCTTGAGTTTTGTCTCTCTCCCGCACTCATTCCACCTGTAGCATCAGTTTTAAGCATATAACCTTTTGTCTTTGCGTCAGAAAAATGTTGAGTATCCAGAAATAACAGCGTGTAATTGTTAAATTTCTTTACACTTGTTGTAATTTTTAATGTTACAACAAGTGCTTTGATGTCAAATCGCCTGCTTCTCCACGGCAAAAAAAGCACGAATGACAAAATCAAAATCCATGGCCATGATGATTGTGTTTTTTTATATCAAAGGCAATGTGCACATTGATTGGGTATCAGAGGCAAAAAGTCAACAAAAATTACTACATTAGTGTTATGACTACCCTATGTGAGCGAGTACAGAGAAAGCGGATTGATTTGTGGAAAAACAAGTCATGAATTCTCCACCAGTACAATGTTCCGGCTCACAACTCTTTGTCAGTGAAAACGTTTTTGGAAAACCACAACATTCCCATGTTAGACCATCCACCATACTCACCTGACTTGGCCCCTTGTGACCTTTTTGTTTCCTAAAACCAAGTCAGCATTAAAAGGAATTAGATTTGAGATTGTTGAAGCGGTAAAAGAAAATGTGATGGAAGTCATGAAAGGGTCAGAAAATGATCTCCAGCAGTGCTACACCCAGTGGAAAACTCGCATGGAGCGGTGTAGAGAAGGAGGAGGGGAGTACATTGAAGGAGATAACATCAAATTATAAATATTTGAAAGTAAATTTTATTTTCACCCTCAGTCCGGTTTTTTCTAGCCACACCTCATAGTTATATATTTCTTGTATAATCTATTCAAATAATGTATACATAGTAATAAATCATACTTACTACGCTGTTCTTTTAGTTGTTCACAAGAAATCTTAAATCTTAAAACACTGTCAAAATCATCTGGTTTATGGAACAGAATCATCAATGGCAGACCTTCTTCCGTGACTTCTTCAGCATTGTCAAAAGTAATCTCACGTACAAGAGGAATACAATGTTCATTTCCCCAAAGCAATAATTCAGTAAAATTTAAATAATCCCCTTTATATTCTTCACGGCTTTTGTGAGATTTTTCATCTGGATGATACACAACCTTAGCAATTCCTTGCACTTCCATTAACTCACGTTTCACTAAATCTCTAAAAATAGTGAATTATTTTTTTCTTTTTTTTAATCATTATAATGGTTTTCTAAATTGAAATATATGGTTAAATTATATTACTTAGGGTATAAAACTTATTTAATAAGTTAAATTTAATTTTAATAAAAATGGTAATCCAAGTATGGGCCCACAAAGACCTTATATACTAGACTGCTTTATTTACTTAAGGATATGTGGCCATCACATGGGTCTCTATGCCATTAGCTCTAGCGTTTGTTACCAAGATTCGCTATTGAAGCCGCAGCTTCCTAATTGCTTTAAATGCCAGGTCAACATGAGGTGATACCCTGGACATCAAGCTCCAGAGGAGAGTGGCGTACCTCTTGACAACCAGGTCTTTTTACTTTTATTAAATTTACCTTTGTGTTTTTTAACCAAACTTTAAATTAGTTACAACAACCTAAAAATATTTTTCTTTTAATTCTGGATTAAGTACAGTCCTAGTTTTCTCAAGAGGCTGACTGGTCAATTACACTATACTCTGATGTCAAGTATATACTTAACTTTCCTTCCATCACTTAGCCAGAAGGCACATGCTTTTGAGTATTACTTTGGCAACAAACTATTAAGGAAAACACTAATTTGTACAGATAGGTATTTTGCAAAATTCAACCATGCGATCCTACACTTCAAAAAACTGTCTACAATATAGAGTCTATTTCTTTAACAATATAGAATCTATGCAAATTCCAGTAGGTCCATTACTATTTTTAAATATATAGACTGAAGGGTTATATCACAAGAGTGACATTGAGTCTAAATTTAAGTAGATTAGAATTTAAGGTGTAAGCTAGTTTTTGTCCCATTTGTTAATTTTAAGGCTAAAATGAAGAAATTGGAAATGCAGAAAAAGGATCAAATGATAATTATTTAAAAATAAAGGACATAAATGGTACATGAAATTATTTAATCAATGTTAAAAAATGTGTACTTAATTCCTACATTATTTCAAAACATAACAATGTTTGCAAAGATACTTTTAGAAAGGATTCTATATGTGAAGAAAGAGATGAACCAGAAGAGATGCACTTTGAGTTCTAAACATACTGTAACATAAGAAGAGATACTTATGTTTGGTGCCAACACTGTAATGTAGAGCATTTAAGAAAATCATTTTTCAAAAAGCCATCTGTATGATCCCAATACTAAAAAATTGCTTTTGAAATTTAATCTTTTCTGAGCCAACGGTGGCAGACATCATTGCTAAAATGTTTTAAGAGTCAAAGACACCAATAGAGTTACTTTGAATATGTCATGTGCATTGATGTCCAACACACATGACACATGGCACTATCTGGCATGCACTCAGAGCGCACTCATTTACATCCTTTCACTGACAGTTGTCCAACACACATGACACATGGCACTATCTGGCATGCACTCAGAGTGCACTCATTTACATCCTTTCACTGACAGTTGTCCAACACACATGACACATGGCACTATCTGGCATGCACTCAGAGCGCACTCATTTACATCCTTTCACTGACAGTTGTCCAACACACATGACACATGGCACTATCTGGCATGCACTCAGAGCGCACTCATTTACATCCTTTCACTGACAGTTGTCCAACACACATGACACATGGCACTATCTGGCATGCACTCAGAGCGCACTCATTTACATCCTTTCACTGACAGTTGTCCAACACACATGACACATGGCACTATCTGGCATGCACTCAGAGCGCACTCATTTACATCCTTTCACTGACAGTTGTCCCAACACACATGACACATGGCACTATCTGGCATGCACTCAGAGCGCACTCATTTACATCCTTTCACTGACAGTTGTCCAACACACATGACACATGGCACTATCTGGCATGCACTCAGAGCGCACTCATTTACATCCTTTCACTGACAGTTGTCCAACACACATGACACATGGCACTATCTGGCATGCACTCAGAGCGCACTCATTTACATCCTTTCACTGACAGTTGTCCAACACACATGACACATGGCACTATCTGGCATGCACTCAGAGCGCACTCATTTACATCCTTTCACTGACAGTTGTCCAACACACATGACACATGGCCCTATCTGGCATGCACTCAGAGCGCACTCATTTACATCCTTTCACTGACAGTTGTCCAACACACATGACACATGGCACTATCTGGCATGCACTCAGAGCGCACTCATTTACATCCTTTCACTGACAGTTGTCCAACACACATGACACATGGCACTATCTGGCATGCACTCAGAGCGCACTCATTTACATCCTCTCACTGACAGTTGGTATTTTGCAGTGGTGCTGCCGGGAACGGTAAAACAGATTTCTTCAATTATCAATATTTATGAATATGTATGTTGTATTTTATAATTTTAAGACTTCAGATGGATGTTGAATTTTTTAAAAACTGTATTATATAATTTTTGTTTCAACTTATTCCATACAATTTTGCATATTTCTGAATTTTCTAATCAAAATGTGTAAATAAAAAATAGTCAAAGATTTCGTTAGAACTGATAATAGCATATTGTTGTTGTAAACAATAATAAATAATGTTAGCTTATTATATTTTGTTTTCATTTTGATTATATACAATTTTATTAGTTGTACATTTTTTCGATTAAATATACATGTAAATGATATGTGGTTGTTTTATTTCATTCTTAATAACTAAGGTGAATCAAAAATCAAATAATAGAAAAAAATAATAAACTTTATTTAACATTATTTCACTGATGTCATTATGAGATAATATTCACCATCTCAATTAAATGGAAGGTTCAAATCTTCCTCAATGTCATCACTTGACAGAACTATATTTAACATTATTTCAATGATGTCAGTATGAGGTAATATTCACCATCTCAATTAAATGGAAGGTTCAAATCTTCCTCAATGTCATCAATTGACAGAACTTTATTTAACATTATTTCACTGATGTCAGTATGAGATAATATTCACCATCTCAATTAAATGGAAGGTTCAAATCTTCCTCAATGTCATCACTTGACAGAACTATATTTAATATTATTTCAATGATGTCAGTATGAGGTAATATTCACCATCTCAATTAAATGGAAGGTTTTATTTAACATTATTTCACTGATGTCAGTATGAGATAATATTCACCATCTCAATTAAATGGAAGGTTCAAATCTTCCTCAATGTCATCACTTGACAGAACTATATTTAACATTATTTCACTGATGTCAGTATGAGGTAATATTCACCATGTCAATTAAATGGAAGGTTCAAATCTTCCTCAGTGTCATCACTTGACAGAACTTTATTTAACATTATTTCACTGATGTCAGTATGAGATAATATTCACCATCTCAATTAAATGGAAGGTTCAAATCTTCCTCAATGTCATCACTTGACAGAACTATACTTAACATTATTTCACTGATGTCAGTATGAGGTAATATTCACCATCTCAATTAAATGGAAGGTTCAAATCTTCCTCAATGTCATCACTTGACAGAACTATATTTAACATTATTTCACTGATGTCAGTATGAGGTAATATTCACCATCTCAATTATATGGAAGGTTCAAATCTTCCTCAATGTCATCACTTGACAGAACTATATCTAACATTATTTCAATGATGTCAGTATGAGATAATATTCACCATCTCAATTAAATGGAAGGTTCAAATCTTCCTCAATGTCATCACTTGACAGAACTATATTTAACATTATTTCAATGATGTCAGTATGAGGTAATATTCACCATCTCAATTAAATGGAAGGTTCAAATCTTCCTCAATGTCATCACTTGACAGAACTATATTTAACATTATTTCACTGATGTCAGTATGAGGTAATATTTTGTAGAACTTGTCCAAAACCAATGTCACCAGACCAAACACCAACCAAATAAAACAATAACAGACATATGTTGTACATGTAACGCAAGTGTAATAAAATAGTTTACCTAATGTTACATGTAGTCAACATAAGGATGAAATAGGTACTCTAAATTGTATTAAAAATATTATACGACACCTAGTTCATAATAAACTAAAAATACTTTAAATAAGTTCCATAAACAACAGCTGTCAATGAGTGAGCAAGGTGTCGATCAGCTGTGAACAAAGCTGTTGAAATAATATAGTATTTGTGACTACAATGTAATAATAATAAAATTAACTGCTTTATCATTGTTGTTCTAATCATCAACAGGGTGCTCCGAACCCAACTTATTGATATTACTATGATATAATTAAAAAACTACACCAGTATGTTTTTCGATCGTTAAAGCAAAATGAGAATAAAGTATTCAGGAAAATATATGGGGGTGATCAATGAAGAATAAAACACAAAAGGATAAAGGAGCTATTCAAGGAGGCAGACATTGTTGCAGAAGCTAAAAGTATGAAAATAAGATGGACAGGTATGGTGGTAAGGAGAGAAAATGGAACAGGAAAAAAAACAAGTGAGAAACAACGATCCAAATAGGTGAAGACCTAGAGGAAGATGGGAGAAATGTTGGAGAGACCAAGTAGAGGAAGATGGAATCACTGCAGTAGAGACTGAAGACCGGAAAGAATGGTGCGAGGCCAAATACCATCTTGGTTATAAACGGCCATGTTAGTATGAGTAGAATAGTAGTAGAGCAAAATAAGTTTGCCCCACCAAGTGAAGGGAAGGAGATGATTAGAGTTTATCTGAGACATGACTATAAATACAAGAAAGAATCTAGAAAAAGGTAATACTCATGTCAACTTGAGTTACCTTTTTGTGGTGTTTCTAAAATATAAAACAAAACTGTCCATGCTCATTTTGTTGGGGATTTAAATATAAATACTGTACTCTAAATATTATTATTTGTTATAATTCTATTGTTTTAGCCATTCAAAATAATAAGTACTATTCTTCATAGAACAATATTTGCAGTCACAATCTTGATTTTTTTCAAATGTTTAAAAATAAAATGTTTCATTTATAATTATGTTAACACGTTAGAAAATTGAGCAGGTGAGAAAAGTGTAACTATCTAGTTTACTTGGAAGATACTACGCATCAATAAACTCCCAACAACTGAACGTTTCATACAAAAAGACATTGTTACAGACTTTTTGTAAGAAAACTATAATACATATAATATTTTTATAGTAAATGCGACTATAATTAATTTTTTTTGGATGATGAATTATTATTACTACACAACACAAATTTATCACAATATAAGTACAAAATGCATACATATTATAGTGATCGACTTCGGGGAACCACATTTATCCTCGTCCGACCACAGGGATCTACAAAAGTATCTTCTGTGTGACGTGCTTGTATTGCATATAGTAATATACTAACTAAGAAACCTACACACAGCAATAACAAGCATATTTATACAAATATCAATGAAATACTATTAAAAAATTACCCAAATCCGACATGGAATTGGCAATCATCTTTTAAGTTTGTGGCTACTCTCCTGAAGGTTGTGTATTCAGGAACATCCTTTCTATCAAAGAAGCCTATGATTATTCTCTTCTTTGACTGAAACAGGCCATAAAATTAATGAGCTTAAAATAAAAACGCATACAATAAAAGATACAAAAAGTATAATTAATTAATGCTGTAACAAGCCATTTATGAATGATTTTAAAAGTAGCATTTCAGTTTAGATTTTATAAAATATATCAAATAACCAACATATATGTGTAAAATATTTATGTCTATATAAATATTTAAGTTGTCATGAGACGGCTGCTCATACAATTACCTTGGTATTGACCCACCTACCCACTCATACACGCACGATGGTATAACCCATCTATCAACCTATTCATGTACAATGGTATTACAACATCACTGTACATGGTTGGCAGATGGTTGGGTTAATACAACCGTGCTTGTATGGGCAGGTGGGTAGAACAATACCAACGTGCATGTAGGGGTGGCAGGTGGATCAATACCCAATGAGAACAGAGCTCTACTTATCAGTGACCTTCGTTCGTTGCTGGCATATATCCATCATTGCTGTATTGTTATAAATTAATATATTCAAATCGATTAACTCTGTGACATTAATTTTGTTTATGCAGTGACTTTAATTAGCAATAAGATGCTTAGTCAGTGTGCAAAGTGTTCTGAAGCGTTTTCAGCTATAGACATGTTCTGGTCAAAGAACTCGCACACACTTGGCGCTTGCCACCCAGGTGACTAAGGTAGGAATAAATTATGGAAATGTGATTAGTGTAAAGATGAAACAAACTCAAATATCTCTGTTAAGAGTAATAAAGACTCCGCTGAAAATGAAAAAGTGTGTGTGGATGGAAATCACTTAAAAGTGAGGTAACTATTTGCATGGAAGACAAGATAGAACAAGTTAAAACATTAATCAACAACCTATCTGAAGCCATTTGAACAGCGAAAAATAGCCTAAGGAGTCTTGAAAGCCTAAAGAACGTCAAGAGGAAGTAAATAAAAAATGAGCCAACCTCGAGAAAGAAAATCAACCCCCTATCACATGTTCTTTATGACTTGGCTCCATCTCTCCCAAACACTAATATCTCCATCAATAAACAACTTACACTAAGCAGCAATGCCATACTTGGAAGAGCAAGAAGTCTGTTGCAAGGATCTCCATCAAGCTTCACACTTACAATAATGGGAAGGTGCTGATCAAGGTCAAGGACAGGGAACCAACATGACATCCGCTCAATATTTACCATCGACAGGGACATTATTAGAGAAATCTGGGATGCCCGTGTTGGGTGGTAGTCTAAGTCCAGATTTTGTGTAGGGAAGATAACAGGCTTGTCAAATAGCTGAAAATCAGACCAATACTATGCTGTTCGGATTCCATGTAAATCTGTAGGTCCCTTAGATGCCCTGGCTATTGGGCTATTAATAAATAGCTCTTTCTAAGAAACAGTCGATCTTAGTAAGTAACAGTGACTGCACTCATTCATCTACACTATCACACTCATCCAACCGTCATATTTGCTCATATCTAAACGATCGGCGTCTTAGTAATGAATTAATGAGAGTGCAATCACTGGAGGATCTGGCCAAATTCATTGCTTTCTTCGTTTGATTGTACATTAAGCCATATGCATTTTAAAATTGTATTGCAAGTTTTGGTAATTTTTATCAAGCTGGAACCAATAAGTAACGGAATTTTAACTAGTTTACACTACGCACCAGCTTTACATCTATATTTTAATACGTAGTTGATAGGAATGTTTTCTATAAGTTTTATAAATTTCATGATTTTAACTTTTCAAGAAAGAAGTTCTTAATAATTTCCTGAAACGTTTTCTTAACTTCTAGAGGTCGTACAATTACAGGGTGTCCAGTAAACCTCCTTAAACAAATTCCCTGACTTTTCCCTGACCGATCCCTGATTTCATACAAAATTTCCCTAACCCCAAATCGACATAGTTACACCTGTCTATTTAACTTAATTTAGTAATATTACCATGTACATACATTATGTTATGTACAGTCAATTACAATTATTAATTACAGAAATATCAATATTTCACAAATATATTTTTATTGATAACCGTAATAATTTAATTCAAAACTATTACCTACAATAATTATTCTTTTTGAAGTACTTTATAGAAGTAGAGGCTAATATTTTTAATTAGCCTCGAGTAAAAAAACACACCTTTATTCTGTTACGACAATTTTCAATGCCTTGCAAAACGGCAGTATATTATAATTTCCGCAAAACCAGCATAAATTTTAGGTCTATGGCTTATTTAACAAGTACTAATCAGACAATTGTTTCAGAAAGTTTTTAACTTTTAGTGATATAAAACTAGTTGTATGGAGTCGAACAAGCATAACCAAGCAATTAAGTAGCTTTTTCATAATTTAGAATATTAAATAGCATGTAAAATTAACATGTAGTACTGAACAAAGTAAATAATTTTTTGTAGCGCACCCAAGTATATAGTGACTATTACAAATCACAACAAACTGGTGTTCTTGTCAGGATTTTCCAGGTTTTGTTTCGAATTCCCTGATTTTTCCCTGACTTTTCCAGGCCATTTAAAATTCCCTGACTTTTTCAGGTTTTCCCTATTTTCCCTGTTGCTGGACACCCTGAATTAATTATTGGTCATGTAATACTTATGAAATGTACAGTTATGAAACATTGATTTTAAATGCATTAGTAAATGCAGTGATTAATAAATTTCATAAGGATTACACCGTAACCAAGTCATCAATTTTACAATCTCTACTGTCGTATCCAAAAAGCAATGTGCTCAAGTTAGAACCTCTGACACAAAGTAAATACTCATCCAATTTCGTTGTGTTGTTCGCCAAATTGTAGCTTATTTAATTCTACCTAATATCATATGACTTACATATTTTTTTGAAGACTTTAGAATTTTTTATAGCGGGTAGAATACAAAAAAACACAAAATTTTAGCACTTTTGGAGTAAAGCTAAACTTCAAAAATTTCTAAAACAAAAACTACTAGAGATAAGTCAGTGACCACATGTGAAGAAGATTGTTATTTGTAGTCTATTCAAATTCTAGAATTTTTACTCTATTAAAAAAGTTTCTGTTGTAATTTTTGTAAACCCTTGCAATCTTAAAAAATGGCTGATCAAACAAACGGTTCAAAAATACCACATTAAAAAATAAAGTAAGATTATAAAAAAGGAAGTGTGATGCAAAAATCTTGCGATTTTATACCACATGGTAATTCAACGGACATTAATGTGGCGTGGCCAGATCACCGGACGTGGTGTTGCCAAGTCATGCTGCTGGATTTCCACCCCGTATTGGGGACTTTTTAGGTAGACATGTTACAGCTAAAAGCTGCCCATTCACAGACTTGATTCTCTAGAAAAACTGCCTCATTATTTGGGAAGAAAATTATATAGTAAAATCTCACAAAAAATTAAGTCTATTGAAAAAGTTTATTTATTTAAAAAAGAAGTTACTAAACTGCTTGTCAGTAAAGCTTATTATAGTGTAAAAAGAGTTCTTGGAAGATGTTTTGTAATATTACATTATAGTATCATACTTTAAAATTAGTAATTTGTGTCATTTATTGTAGTTTTAAGAGAACTTGAATATAACTTTGTTCTTATAATTTTTGACTATTCATCTGTTTTTTTTCAGCTTTTCCTGTATTGTAAACGTTATGTGAATAAAATTGACTATTACTATCACTCACAGTTGCTATAAATATGTAATTAGTACATACTGCAAATCACCAATATAATGGGTGGCTCTCACGTTGCATTCAATTTGTTACATATGAAATTTACATAATTGTAATTAAGTTATTTTTTAATTTGCCAATCTTATTAGAGCTATAAAATTTTTTTTTAATCTGTCCTTGAAGGTCCAAAGTTCTCATAAGAAAATGTGATGGAAATAGTTTAAATTAAGATATAAAACATGATTTATTAATTGTTCAATACTTCCAGGCACACGATTTGGCAAAATCAGTAGAAATGCACAGTAGAAACTGGTTTTGAAGTGCTGAGCCGGGCGATTCGTTTACACATAACCACATATCGATGTCTGTTGAATTATCATGTAATATAAAATCGTAAATTTTTAATCGCACTTACTGTTGTATAATCTTACTTTATTTTTTAATCTGGATTTTTTAACCATTTTGGAAGTTTGTATGATCAGCCATTTTTAAGAGGCTTGTTTTTTTGTATTTGTATGCAAGGGTTTACAACATACACTTTTTTTAACGAGTAAAAATTCTAGATTTTGAATAGACTACAAATAACAATCTTCTTCACATGTGGTTAAATTTTCACTGACTTGTCTTTAGTAGTTTTTTTAGAAGTTTTTGAAGTTGAGCTTTACTTCAAAAGTGCTAGAATTTAGTGTTTTTTTTTATTCTACCCGCTATAACAAAATCTAAGTCTTCAAAAATAAATGTAAGTTATATGATATTATCTAGAATTAAATAAGCTAAATTTTGGTGTACCACACAACAAAATTGGATGAGTATTTATTTTGTAGCAGAGGTTCAAACTCGAGTACATTGCTTTTTGAATCTGACAGTAGAAGCCAAGAAAACATTGTTTCAGGAAATTGATAAGAACTATGTTCTTGAAAATTTACAATTCTGAACTTATAGAAAAATTCCCTGTAAACCACATATTTAAGATATAAATGTGAAACATTAAAACAGGTTTTTGAGTTATAAAAGTGTAAAGCTGATTCACAGTGAAAACTAGTTCTGGTATTATTTGTTCCAACTAGAATAAAAGAAATTAATGCGGTACCTTAACAGGTTTTTTAGTAATAAAAGTGTAAAGCTAATGCTCAGTAAAAACTATTCCTGGTACTTTTTTGTTAGAAACTAGGATAAAAATGATTAAAATTTATAATAAAATTTTAAAATGCATATCTTATAACATACAGTTGAATGGGAAAAACAATGACGTCACTGGGTTTTTTATCGGCCTCTTAGTTTCTTAGTAAAAAACCTTCAAATTTGGGTACACACAATTTCTTTGCCAATAGTAAGATGACTCGTCTTATTTGTTTTTTTATAATTGATGTATGTTCTTTCTCTTTAGTAGGCACCTATTACAGTACCAACCATACATACCACCTGAGATGTCAAACGGAACAATATACCTCTTATTATTTTAGTTAGTTGATGTTTATTACAACCAAAACCATCAAGTTAGTTAATTTTACTTAAATGTTCCATTAAACCTAAGTTTTTTCACATGAATGTTTAGTTTATGTTGTTAATACTTAAAAGTTAAAGTATAAATATTATCAAAGAAATTTTAACATATTTTTTTCGGCTTCCGGTCATGGCTTGTGTTAGCTGTCAGTTTTGTCCGTTGTGCAAAAATTTAGTTAAAGAAGATGATAGTGCGATACAGTGTGAAACTTTTTGCAATAATTGGTTCCACTGTGCGTGTGTCGGTCACTGACGAGGAATACGAATATATGAAGATCCTAGCTGATAAATCTAAATGGGCTTGTGAAGCATGTGGTGTGAGGTTAACCAAATTTATAGAACAGTCAAACAACATTGACGGGTTTATTAATTTATCCATTATTGTTGACAAACTGTTTGCTAGTGTAAAAGACGTAGAGAATGACAATCTAGCTCTAAATGCGAAATTTGATAATTTTCTACTGAGACAACAGATGCAGATAGGTTAAGTGCTAGATCGGATGTTTACAATCCAAGCCAAACTGGAGGGAAAATAAAATCTTTTTCTGCGGTGGCCAAGGCCACTAACTCAAGCAATCTGACAATTGAATCCAGGACTTTCGATTCCATAATCGATAATACAACGGTACCAAACTCTCAGACCGGCGGAGAAAACATCGAGAGTCAAGTTTTGGTAGACGATGACGAACATTTTCCCAATGCTTTAGACGACGTGAGTGACTATCACAGAGGCACTGAGAAAAAAGCTTTCACGCAGAAAACAAGAAATGGCAGTGGAGCTGGAGGTAGAAACAAAGGCCGCCGTCACGAGGTTAGGTCTTTCTCAAACAGTAATAGAGTTTTTACAAACTCTAATACCGAATGGACCACTGTCAACTACCAGAAAAGAAATGGTTGGAACAACAACTACAAGAAGAGATCTGAAGGTTATTCTATCAATAAGAACAAAATGGACTCCAACATATCTACCTACAGTACCAGATTCAAAAGAAAAGGAGAGGCCTGCCACTGGGTCAGTCCCAACTTACAGTGACATATTAAGAAGTGCAGTTAAAAACAAGGTGGTGCATGGAGCTTTAAAGGTAAGCGACACTCTTAAGCCTGCAAAACGCATTAGGTGGCTCTTTCTGTCAGGTTTAGACCCAATTGTTTCCGCCGAGCCAATCACAAACTACCTGCTTAGCCTTAAAGACAATGCCGTTTTTTATTGTAATAAACTTGTGACAAGATGTAGTAGTTATAGTTCTTTTAACTCTCAGCAGCTTGGAAAAAGTAAACAAACTCAACTTGACCTCCAACAGATTTTTGAGGAGCATGACATCAATCAAAATGAAATATTTACACAGCAGTTAAATAAAATAAAGGAACTAGAAAAAACAAACATAACTTTGACAAAAAAATTAAAACACACCCAAGAAATAAACAACCTTTCAAGAAAGCCACTGCCATCTAAAAATTCCGAAGCTCAGACATGCAATGAATTCTCATTATCGACCACATCAATCTCACCAACACTTCTTCTAGAACTGGACCGCATAAAAAAGAATCAGAATGATATTGAACACACTCTTAAAATTATTGTAGAGCAACTGAAATCTAAAACTCCAGAACATGAGCCAAAAATTTTGGCTACCAAGACAGGCTACCTAAAATCAAACAAACCAAATGTGCACTCAAACAAGGGCTCAAAAATCACTCAAAAAATCATCAAAAATGGAACTTATTCAGCATCTCACTGCAAGTAGCAAAGAGTAAGTTAAAGAGTGATGAAACAAAACTCTTGACTGAATATCAAACAGAACTTTCAGGGGCAGTCAGCAAAACCCTTCCAGAAAAACTGTCTGAACCTACCTTAACAAGAGAAACCATAAATATCAGGCCTATAACACTGATTAATATCCCACACACACTAACACAGACCGGAGAAATCAGCCAGACTCCTCCACAAAAACTTCACACACTTTCACAGACTGGGGGAATCAGCCAAACCCCAACAGAAAAACTGCCCACACCTTCACAGACAGGGGGAAACAGCCAAACCCCGACAGAAAAACTGCCCACACCTTCACAGACCGGGGGAATCAGCCAAACCCCGACAGAAAAACTGCCTACACCTTCACAGACTGGGGGAATCAGCCAAACCCCGACAGAAAAACTGCACACACTTTTTCTGACCGGGAGAAATAGCCAAACCCCAACAGAAGAATTGCCCACACTTTTTCTGACTGGGGGAAACAGCCAAACCCCGACAGAAAAACTGCCCACACTTTCACAGACCGGGGGAAACAGCCAAACCCCGACAGAAAAACTGCCCACACCTACACAGACAAGGAGCTTCACCCAATCTCTGCCCGATAAACAGACTCAAAATGCAAAAGCAGAGGCAACTAACCTGATATCTGAACAACAGACAAATCTTACAAAGGCTAGCCTTACTAGTGAAGTGATGCAGCAAAGTGACGATGAAGATATGGAAGTCACTGAAACTAGAGCACCAGCTAACAAGATCATACAGAATATGTCCATAAACAGTAACAGTGGCCGCACCTCCTATCTTATTCAAGAAGACAAGAAGAATTTAGAAAATATTAAAATTTTTTCCTTTCCTCCAGAAGAAACCCCCCTTCTCACCACTCAGTATCTAAACGACAAAGACCTTCCTCAAACATGCAGCCTCCTCTTCTACGACATAGATAGTGTAAGCTCCAACAACCCCTCTAATTTTCCCCTACAAATATCGACAGACACATACCGCAGGCTTCTAAACAAGAAACTTTCCTACAACAACTTTGTTACCTCACAGGACAGCCATGGCAACACGCATTATCATCATCTGCTACTCAAACTCTCAAAATAACTGGAAGAAAAAATTTTTCAGATTCCTAGAAGTGGCCAATGACTGCATTAAGTTCCCTGTTCTTTTCTCCCTAAAGATAGAAGAAATCCAAAAAACACTACAAATAAACCAAGTAAACATCAGAGAGCTCCTCCATGTAATTTTGCAATACTCCTGCAATGCTTACCTGCACCGGCTCCGAATATATACAGGAGACAAGAAAATGAAAACCATCGTAGATGATATAATTGACAATATCATCGATAAGACCCAAAGGAAAGTTGCAAGAATATCACCTAACAGGGACTCTCCGTTTTACAGCGCCTGGAGAACCACACGAGGCTCCCTCTCACAACCCAATCTTTACTCTCCACCTCGAGCAAGTAATATGAACAAAGCAGGCTATATGCAAGGAGCTTTGCAAGAGCAAAAACTGCTGTGGAGGGTTAAAGAAAATCTCATATTGCAAGACCTCAGCACAAGATACAAGGAGTTTGACATAAGCCATATCCAGGATGACAAACACAAATTACAGGACTTCTACAGAGCAACCAAAGAAAAGTATGCCATAATTAATATCAAAACGGGAGAGTTCTTAACAAAACATGACACCCAGAGAAACTACAATTTTGGTTATGATGGGGCACGACTCATAGAACTGACAAAAGATAACTGCCAAAAATATGTAGCTGCACCAAATAATATCTACATAAATGACAACGTCCTGGTTTCAGACGAAACGCAACTTTTAAATGACCTGAAACTTTACAACAGTGTCAAGAATGTTGACATAACCGCCACACCTGATCTCAAAATACATCTTGTTCAGGGTGTACCAGGCTGCGGAAAAACGACATTCATACTTAATAATTATCAATACGGTGACCTCATTTTGTTCCCTACCAGAGACTCAGCTCAAGACTTTCAAAGACGATTTCACAAACTACACCCAGAGGAAGACAAAAGCATTAGCAGAGACACCTTCAGAACACTACAATCATTCTTGATCAACTCCACCCACCACATACAGAAAGGTAACAGCTATAATAGGATTATCATTGATGAGGCACTTATTATGCATGCCGGGAAAATCCTCTTTGCCGCTATCCTTGCAAAAACCCAAGAGATAATTCTCATCGGCGACATCAACCAGATCCCTTACATAAACAGAACAGGAAATTTTGAAGTAAAGTTTCACAAAATTTCTGAAATTGCAGTTATCACAAAAGAACTGAATATAACCCACAGATGCACAAGAAGTGCCACAGCCATCCTGTCTGGATACTACCCTCAAGGAATGATGACAACATCAGTATTGAAGGTGAAATGAAACAACAACCTTTTGACACTCTTGAAAGTCTTCAGCATACCATTGACAAAAACAAACACACTTGCCTTGTTTTCAAACAGTCTGAGAAACGTGAGCTAATTAAACTGGGGTTTAGAACATCAACAATTCACGAATTCCAGGGAAGGCAAGCCGAGGACATAGTCATAATACGCACATCCACAAAACCTGAAGACATCTACAACTCTATCCCCCACTGTCTTGTGGGTATAATGAGACATACAAGATCCTTTCTATATATTTCAACAAACACAGACGATACACTTAGTAACTGGATACAAAAAGCAAACTCCCTCAACTCTCAACAGCTTTTAAATTGCACCGTAGACAAGGAAGCTAAAGATTCACCCCCACCAAAGGAAGATAGAGCTCAAAATAATTTTTTATCCAAAATCCAATTTCCCAAAGAAAAACACAAATTACAGTTGAACAAAAAACCACTGATGTTCTGGAACTCCCTCTACAAGAAAATAAAAACACTCAAAACCCAGGAAAACTAAATCAACAGACAAAGGACTCAAACTAACCCTTGCTCACCAAAACATAAACTGGCTATCAAAAAAGACTGACCGATTATCACACTTTCTCAGTGACACTCAACCGGATCTTATAATTATCACAGAGCATGGCCTCTCACAAGAAAACCTAGAGAACACAAGGCTGGATGGCTACACACTAATAGCTGGCTTCACACGGAAAACTCACATTAAAGGAGGAGTGGCAGGGTATGCAAAAAATGGCATGGAAAAGCATATAAAATTCCTTGGCGCAAGCAACGAAGAGTCTGAGCTAATATGCGAAACTGCTCTCTTTGAAGTAAAGCTAAAGAAAGAGACCATCCGCGTGCTAGGAGTGTACAGGCCCCCAAGAGCAAATCTAGAACAAGCAATTGAAATACTAGCAGATCAACTTGAACATGCTCTTCGCACAAAGAAGCCCACTGTCATCATGGGTGATATAAATATTAACAACCTTGACGAACACGCAAATGACTCTGACAACAGTAAGCTTGAAGAACTCTTAATCTCCTTTGACCTTACTAGAATAATCCTACCACCCACTAGAATCACACAGGACACAAAAAGCTCAATAGACTGGATCTGCACAAACGTCGACCCCCAACTCATTCAAACCACCATACTAATAACTGGACTCTCGGATCACACGGCTCAAATCGCCACACTTCAGCTACCATCACTAGACAAATCAAAGACGACCATAGAAAGGAAAAGAAAAATTAACAAAGACACATTACAGCTCTTTAAAACCAGACTAATGGACCAAAGTTGGGATACAGTCTGCCTAACACAAGATGCCAGTCAAGCCTATGACATTTTTCACAACACAATACGGACAATAATGAACGAACTCTGCCCTACTAAAACAACTAGAAACAAGGGATATAAACAAAGAAAATACTGGGATGACGAATGTACTAGACTAAAAAGCCTATATATTGAAGCTTTGGAAAAAGAACTCTGCACAGGCCGACCTGAGGACAAAGCTGAAACTGCAGCAAAGAAAAAAGATTATGACCAAAGGCTTAAAACACTGAAGAAAACACAAACATCTGACTACATTGCAAATGCCGACAACAAGTCCAGAGCTTTATGGCAAGTAATAAACAATGAAAGGAAGGCAAAACCCAAACAGGTGAATAAATGGAAACTCATTACAGACGGCAGGACACTGCACGACCCTGCTAAAATAGCAAACTGCCTCAATAGTTACTTTGCAACAGCTGCTGAAAGGACACTCCAAGCAAACAACATCAACATAAAAAAAAAAAAAATAGCAACCAGGAAATACCCCCAATCACTAACTTCAAACTTCAACTCCAGCCTGCAACCCAGACAGATATACAAACAGCCATAGACTCTTTAAAACCTAAAACCTCATCAGGAATTGACGAAATATCAGTCAAACTTGTAAAAACCTGCAAAGAAGAACTCACTATTCCACTAACAGCTCTTATAAACAAGTCTCTTTTACAAGGTGTTTTCCCGGCACAACTAAAAATTTCCAAAGTCTATCCAAAATATAAAAATGGGCCAACCACCGACTCAAAAAGTTACAGACCAATATCACTCATTCCCACATTCTCTAAAATTTTTGAAAAAATTGTTCTAAACAGACTTCTTTCTCATCTAGAACAAAATTCACTTCTAACAAACCAGCAACACGGCTTTCTCAAAGACAGGTCTACTACTACGGCCTTAGTACAACTCACTGAGTACATAATTGATCAACTAGAAGATGGCTGCGCAGTTACTGGCTTGTTCCTGGATTTCAGTAAGGCCTTCGACTGCCTCAATCACAACCAACTCCTCAAAAAACTAGAAGCCCTGGGTATTGAGGGGATGGCGGGGAAATGGTTCCAGAGCTATCTAGCTGACAGACAACAACTAGTTGAAATTCAGCATACAGAGAACAACACTCTTCATAAAATACATTCTGAAATGACTGCCGTGCAGAGAGGAGTGCCACAGGGATCAGTTCTGGGACCGGTCCTGTTCCTCCTCCTCACAAACGATCTCCCAGACTATCTCCAGGAACACTGCCAAACCACTATGTACGCAGACGACACGGTCCTCACACTAAAAAATAAATCAGTAGAAACTCTATACAGAAACGCCAACACTACTTTCAATAGGACTAAACAGTACTGCACACATAACGAACTTGCACTCAACGAAAAAAAAAACGGTCCAAATCAATTTCACTACCAAAAATAAAAACACAAACATAACACTTCCTGGGCTAGAACCACAACAGAGTACAAAGTACCTTGGAGTCATTATGGATTCACATCTTACATGGAAGCAGCACATCGACCATCTCTGCAAGAAACTTAGTTCCGGCATTTATGTCATAAGGCGAATAATGCAAGTAAGTGACCAGGAAACTGCAAGAACAGTTTCCATGCCTTATTCGAGTCACACCTTAGATATAGTATGGTGGTATGGAGAGGAACTTCCAACAACAACCTCGAAAGAGTCCTGATCCAACAAAAAAGAGCTGTAAGATGTCTTGCAGGCCTTAGATTCCGAGAAAGCTGCAGAAATGCCTTCAGGGAGCTGAAGATTCTTACAGTAACTGCACTCTACATCCGTGATGCTATTCTCCATGCCACTTCAACAAACCAAACCAGACATAGAGACATACATCATCACAACACTCGAAATGCTGCAAGTTTTACTCTGCCAACACATCACCTAAGTCTGTACGAGAAAAAAACATCCTACAAAGGAGCACTTTTCTACAACCACCTGCCCGAAGAACTCAAAAAAGAACCAGCACAACGCCTCAAGATCCAGCTCACAACATGGCTACAAGACCGCCCTTTTTATACTGAAAAAGAATTTTTTAACAACCAGCTTTTTTTCTGACAAACTGACTGTAAAATAAAATAATTTTTTGACGCATGTACTATTCTCAATGAATACGTAAATAAAGAAATTATTGTATTGTATTGTATTTAAGGTAGGAGTACCCTATGAACTTGGTGAGGAATTAATGCACCCAATCTACGGCCAGAAGGCACTTTTATAAAATCATATCGGCCCCCTAAAACTTATCGCAGTGAGGGGCGGAATCAAGAGAATTTTTTAGTGCCAAGCAATCAAACGACAAGTGGAACCTATGTGTTGAGGAGGAATCAATAACCAATAAGCCAGGCGTGCTGGTTAATGTTGGCTTTTTGAACATAAGATCTTTGAGAAATAAACTAGGTCAGTTGGAGGCCATCTCGAAGGATAAACCGGCCGACATTATCTGCCTAAACGAACACTGGCTCTGCTTTGACGAAGTGAGTTACTATGTGCCGCATGGTTTCGTGCTGGCCAATTTTTTTGTTAGACAGACACCACATGGTGGGTCATCAATCTTTGTGAAGAAAGACTTGTCCTTTAAAGGCATCGATATCAAATCTTTCTGTCAAGATAATATATGTGAGGGTGCAGCAGCTAGGCTTCTCAGTCTTAATCTCGTTACTCTTACTATCTACCGTACACCTGATAGTAATTTTAAAAATTTTATTGAAAATCTTGAAAATCTTTTATTGCATGTTACAAGTAAATATGTTAAATCTAATGAATGTTTAGCCATTGCTGGTGACTTAAATGTAGACCTGTTAAATAAGAGAAGTAATGAAACTGTTGAATTGTAAAATTTGTTAAGGTCGTTTGACTTATATTGTACTATTCAAAATCCAACCCGCTTAGGGGCATGTTTGGATAACATATACACTAACCTAACTCAGAATTACTTTGAAATTTCCTTGATAGCCCAGGATATTATATCTGATCACGCCGGTATATGGGTTGGTCTAAACCTCAAACATTGTAAAAATAAAACTAGCCTAGTCAAACAAACAAAAACAAAACGCGTACTAAATGATGTTAGATTAGAAAATTTTATAAACTGTATGTCTTCACTTGTATGGTCTTCTGTGTATCAAAATGTACATGTAAATATTGATTGCCTTGTAACTTTTATCAACATTTTATGTTCTGTGTTTAACCACCATTGTCCAGTAATAAATGTTAAGTTTAAAAAAACCAGTGCTAGGCCCAATCAAAGCTCAAATACAAAAAACTGGTTCACTCCACAGCTTGAAATGATGCGGAAATTCTTGCTAGTAATGTATGATAAGTGGAAATGTACAGAAGACTTAGTGGATAAAAATAGATATGTAACATTCAGAAAGCTATATAATAGAGAAATTACAAATGCAAAGAAAACAGCCAATGAAAACCTCATTATTAATGCCAAAAACAAGTGCCAAATGGCATGGAAAGTAATACGAAGTGAATCATGCTATCTTAAACCTAAAAATGTCATACCTATTACTCCTGATTGTCTTAATAACTATTTTGTTAATGTGTCTAAAAATGTACATAGAGATGTTGAACTAGATTTAAATGACAAAAACCATGCTGATTGTATTGTAAACTTTGATAAGCCTATACCTGTTTCTGGTTTTAGCTGACAACCTGTCAGTACTGAAATAGTATCTCAAACTATCACACATCTTAGCAACTCTAAAAGCGAAGATGTGTTTGGTCTGTCAAACTATGTTGTAAAGACTGTTAGTGATTTTATTGTCAATCCGTTAACTTTATTAATTAACCTAGTACTAAGACATGGAATTTTCCCTGAATGTTTAAAACTTACCAAGATCACACCTATTTTTAAGAAAGGGGACTTAAAGGCTCCTAAATGCCATCGACCCATAGCCATTGTACCCATCATTGGCAAGATTATAGAATCTTGTATGATACTACAACTTTATGAATATTTTAATGGTAATAACTTATTGTATAGCCATAAATATGGGTTTCGTCCCAAACACAACACAGTTTTAGCTATGGAATCAATTGTAGAATATATTATTAATGGTTTTGAAAACAGACACATAGTTGCATCTAATTTAATAGACTTGACAAAAGCATTTGACTGCCTGTCTTTTAATATTTTGTACGATAAGCTATATTTCTATGGCATCAGAAGTAAGGAGTTAAACCTAATTAAATCTTAGCTATCTGGACCGACAGCAAAAAGTGGTTGTAGATGACATCAGCTCGACTTATGAGGATGTTATTGCTGGTGTCCCACAAGGCTCCGTTCTTGGACCTTTTTTATACCTAATCTTTGTTAATGAAATGTATTGTAATATCCCAACCTTTTGTGTTCTCTATTCCGATGATACCACTCTACTTTGTTCTGACAGTGATTTTGAAATTGTGAAACATAACCTGTCTAAAGCCTTTACTTCTACAAAAAGCTGGTTTGATTTTAATAATCTAGTTACCAATAATAGCAAAACAGAACTGATATACTTTTCTCTCAGGGATGTTCCTATTACCAATAATGTAAGTAATGAAGTAAAATTACTAGGTTTCACACTGGACAACAGATTGAGCTGGGAACCCTACATTATAAATTTGTGTAAAAAACTATCCCGCATTGTCTTTCTTCTTAGGAAGCTTAAACTATCTATAGGCCTACAAACATTGTTAATTGTATACTATGGTCTCTTCCATTTACAAATCAACTATGGAATTCACCTTTGGGGCAACTCTTGTCATGCCACTAAGGTCTTCATACGGCAAAAAAAGGCCATCAGAGTTTTGGACTGCCTAACCTCCATACAGTCATGTAAAGCTAGCTTTAAGAAATTAAAAATTATCACAGTTCCATCCTTATATATTTTAAGCACTTTACTTCATGTTAAACAGAATATACACTCCTTTGCCTCTCAAAACTTGATTCATGACCATGTAACTAGAAATAGAAACAGTCTTATAACTCCATATGTAAGACTCTCAAAAACTTTAAATAGTCATGTTTATCAACAACTTATATTATACAACAAACTACCATTGCCTATTAGAAACTTGCCTTTTAACAAGTTTAAACGTTTTGTAGAAGACTGGATTAAAGACCAAGCTTTTTATACTGTGGCTGAGTATAAGGACAATAATTTTCCGGAAATTAGCTAAGGGCAGTGTTTAATATTTTTTATACAGCCTATAAGTCTATAAATGTTAAGATCTCTTATTAGAAATAACCTAATAGACTTAAAAATGCTGTTTTGTTCTATTATTTCACGTATACAATTACATTATAAAATGTTTTAAAGGAAATAAATAATATTGTATTGTAAAAAAATGTTTTTCTTATACGATCACAACATAAGGTGTAAACGATCCTTATATGAAACATAAAGTTAATCAAATTAGTAATGCCTAATTAATTTTGTCTCCATTTAATTTATTTAGATTCTATTATGCATAAATCTTTTTTTATTGTTATTGGTAATAAGAATGGCTGATAAGTTCATTACATAATTATTATTCTTATCAGTAATTAATTAAATTATTCATTACATAAAATGCATATGAATTCAGTAACAGATATACTTATAATTCAGAGTAGTAGAAAGTTAAGTTAGGCCTATTTTTGTTAATAATAAAAGTTATAAATTTAGTATCTTAGGACTTTTAAGTTTGTTAAGGAATTTCCAATATTTTATTGTACTGTGTTTGTATTTTTTTAAATTTGTAGTTTGGTTATATTAGTACTGTGTGGAATATAATTTTACAGAATATTGCTGTAGTAAATAATGGAGTTACTTCCATGATTCACAGTAGTAAGAAGCTCAGAGTTATGCTTCTATATGTATATATTTTTCTTTCTAGGCAAGGTGAAGATGTAAAAATTCATTTATGAATGAGGAGGTGTGGGACTCTTGGTTTCCCAAACTAGCCACTAAAAATCCCTCTCTTCTACTAAGACTAGCCTGAAACTGATTACCACATTACTTCGGGCTAGGCTTATTTGGGGTTTGCCTTCAAGACATTCCACAGTCTAAACCACTAAGTTGGCGGTCTAGGCCTACCTTCCTTTCGCAAAGTATGCCCTCAATATTGGCATACTTTGGGAAAAAGCTACATGGTTCCAGGTGTCTTTCTCTTGGAGCATGCCACCTACAACATGATCCGGGTCAAAGTCATGGATCTTCGCAGTCAGAGCAACTTTTCCATAGCCCCATCTTGGCAGGCAGAAGCAGAAGCATCCATGGCCAGAGAGAAACTATGAAATGAAGTATCCAATCTCCCAATAACCTCATTCCACCTAAAGTCGAAATTCCCTGATGAGGTCCAACGTCCTCTTGGATCACTTACCTATTCAGCCTGCCAGTTTCGGAATGAATGATCTCGGTCTTCAGTCGCAACAGCATCTCTATCAGCCCCCAAACTGCTTTGGTAAGTCGCCTACCGCTCCCTAGTGAAAAAAAAACAATAAGGAAAACACGCCGATGCAATCTGAAGAGCTCCCTGGCGCTGAACAGGGGAAATCCAATTCCAGAAACACTTCTTCTGCAGATCTGCGCTCCGTACAGAAGCATGGACTGAACCACGAACATCAGCAAGCAATGTTTACTTCATTTTGACCCTCCAACATTTGCCATGAGCTTGCTAAGAGTAGTAGTACTCTTTGTGGCTTTGTCAGCAGTGCACGCTATTTGGTCGCCAAAGCTCATTTTGGAGTAGACCATGATGCCAAGGTACTTTGCAAACGGCTTTGCCCCACCCCATCTAACTGCATAAGGACGATAGTGTTGATTCACTTCTTGGTAAGTACTCAATCTCTATGTCTTTCTGATAGCGAGAGTAAGGCCATGCTCTTTCATCCAGCTGTTCACTGTTCTCATTACCATATTCAGCTTGAGTTTGGCTCGATCAATGGTCCTCGCTGAAATCAATATGGCTACGTCATCAGCATACCCTATTAAGCAGGTTTCATCTGACCCCTCAGCTCTGTGCAAGCTGTCATATGACACATTCGAGAGGGTGAATTCAATAATCATAACCTGAGAGGCTCCGGAAGTGACAGCGACACTACAAGGACCTTCAAGAATGTTGTACAGCAAAGCATGTTCCTTCAGGTATGAGTAAATCATATGCAATTGGGTAGGGAGGAACTCGGAAAGTGTGCTCCAGTGCTCTCAGATATCAAACCATTTGGCAGAGTTGAAGGAGTTCCCCACACCGAGTATGGCCAGGAGGACCATTGGGCGCGATTGGTGGTTGTGTCATCTGCCCTCTGCACAGACTCCACTAACTCCTGTACTGCGTTTATGGTGGAATATCCAGCCCTAAAACCATGCTGATGTGGTGAAAAATCTCCAGCTGCTACAACGGCCTCAGTAAGCATAGTCTTAAAGAGTTTCTCAAGAACTTTTCCTGCTGTGTCCAGCATACAAAGTGGCTGGTAGGAAGAAGGCTGTTCAAGATCTCCTTTTCCTTTTGGAATCAGGATCATTGCACAAACTCCAATCAGAATTTTAAACATTTATTCCTTAATAAATGGACACTATTATTTTTTGATAAGGACAGATGATAAGCTACGAACAATCTCACAATATGATATTTGGTACCGCTCACAATCGTAACAATTATAAAAAATTTTTCACAATTTGAAGGGAATTATTTTGATTGCCTTCAATAGACAAAATCCAGCTCACACAAAATTGTTAAGAAATCAGCACGTCATTCAAGGCAACAGTAAGCGTTTATTACCAATCATGTAAATGAATACATCCTTCTGGGCTTGAGTTCGAAACAACCAAGATATCACAAGCTCCTGTATAGCAAATATAATGCCATGGCTGGAGTACTTGGAAACTTATAATTTTACATATCTGGGCTGGTAATAATTTTACATAATGGGCCGATTAAGTGAATTAGTTGCCATTCCAGTATTTCCATTCCTTGACTTTGGTGCCTTCTCATCACAATTTGGGCATTTGTTACTGATAGACACCCTTTATGCGTTTCTTTTCCAAACTATTAAAATTAATAAAGGTTGGCCGATTTACTCAAATATAAATACAAATAATTTGAATGCAATAAAAAAAAAAAAAAAAACATGAAATAAAGATAGTTTTAAACAAATTTTGGCTTCAATTAAAATAAAATTGCTATCACAATCATTTCACAGGCCTTCTCATTTTCATTGAAATTAGTCAAGTGATATTAATAACGGTTGGTCCAGATGACCTCATAACAAGACAGATTATTGTTCCAACCAGGCCTCCTCTTTCCACTGTTCACTAACAGACTAAAGATGTTACACACGTAGGTACCAGCACCCGTGACCAAAAATATAAATGAGATGATAAAGCTGGAAGCTGAATATCCATTCTTGGAAATACCAAATTCCTAGAAAATATCGTTTGATCAACTCATAACTAGTATACTCAGAACAAAAAGTATTTTTTTGTCCAGATTTTGTTATTATATTTATTTCTACACATGAATTAAAATATTATGGTTTTTCTCAGCTTCACCAAGAGATTCTCAACTGATTCCTAGTTTTTTTACAGTAGCCCGAATTCCAAGTTTATTCTTGGTTGAGTGGCTGCCCTGATAAAACACAAATTGGATTTTCATACATTCCAAAACAATGAATATATTCTCAAATGAAATCATTTCCCATTTTAAGTCAAAAAGCAGCAAAAATTTTTTTTGGAAAATCTGGATATCATTCAACTCTTTCCATGATTTGTTTTTTATTTAATTTTGCAAGGTAATTTGGAATTGAGTTTTTATAGAATATTGAATTTTTGTTCTTTACTTTATGGAATGGATGTTTATTGTTTTGATAGGGTATATTGTCTGTTGCTCATTTTTACCTAGTTTGTCAGCTATTTAATTTTTCTTTTGCATTACTACAAAGTGAAGGGATCCATTGAAAAACAAAATTTCTATTCAGATCAGTTAAATATTTAATAATTTTCCTACATTCCTTTAGTTCTTTTGATTCTAGCTTCAAATAACTTTAATTACTGCTTTAGAGTAAAAAATTGAAATAATTATTTTAGATTGTATATATTCATGAACTGATTTATTTGGTGATAATTTAATTGCAGATATTCACCATTAAATAAGGCAGTTTTAGATGAACAAGTGTTTGATAATTCAGTTAGTTATCAAAACAATAGTTCAGGAAAAACCTTAGCAAGATTGTTGAGTTAGTTGTGATCCGTCTGTGTAAATATGAGTCATTAAGGTTTAGGGAAATGTTGATTTATTGTCTCAATGCTGCTATTTTAGTATTTTAGGATTCAGGTAGTTTTTTGTAGTTTTTGTTAAGTCTAAGTTGAATTTTATGTTATTAATATCTGCTTGAAAAGGTATGTTTAAGTTGTTTGGCATTGGTGTACTTTTTTACACCAATACGTACAATGGTATTGACCCACCCACCCACCTGTACACGTACAATGGTATTTACCCACCTACCCACACATACACACGTACAGTGGCATTGTCCCACCCGCCCACCCATATACGTACAATGGTATTGACCCACCCGCCCACCCATACACGTACAATGGTATTGATACCCATATACGTAATGGTAGTGGTCAATACCACTGGTTAATAAAACCAGTGTGTAATTTTGATCTTTTCAATCGAAGTTATTTATCTATTGAAAGTTTTACTGGTTCCTTTGACAACATTATTTTGTTTACATTTAATTTTACAATTTTTTTATTTTATATCATATTTAGATGTTTTGTATCAACCTAAATAGTGGAATATGAGCTGTAAAGAAATAAATATGTAGTTTGGTTTTCTTTCTGATGGTTCATGAAATTTGGACCAACTTCTTTTTTTGAACCTGGAGTAAATGTTTTTTATTATTTAAACAAAAATATAAAGTTATGTTATTGCAGAAGTTATATTTTCCCTGTAGAAAAACTATTTTAGTATACAGTATTAATTTTTCGATATTTTACAGCCTTATGTTAAAATGGTACCAAAAATACATTCATATCCTTGGGCTTTATCTTAGTTTTATTTATTTTAAAAAATGCCACAAATAAATTTACCACACTATGGAATAAAATTAGATATTTTACTGTTTCCATCAAATTTTGGCTGTATTGGAGTTGTGTATTACATTGTATATAAGAATTGTGTATAAATTTTTGGATGGTACAATTTAATTTTTTGTTCCAATCTTCTTTAAGTATGATAACTTTTAAATAGGAATACCTAATTTCAAGTACATGTTTTAAAAACTAAATTTTACAGAAGAATTTATTGCTTAAGTCACAAATGCCCATCCCCAACCCAAAAAAAGAATAGAACGTAAAGAACCTATGGCTATCAATGAATTTATACTATATGTATATAGTCATACAATTGTAATTATAATACATAATTTATTAGACATATTTATTCATATTTACATGTTTGGAAAACTTGTTCTTTATTTGTAGGACCATGAATTTAGGTTTTTGGGGCAGTGGAGCTCTTAAACATAGTCTTTTCTAAAATCTGATAGACTATTAGTAATTAAAAGAAGAATACCTTTAATTGATACCCCACTTGGGTGTATTAGTTTAACATTACTTAATTTAGGGTTTTTCTTAACCTTGTTCTACAAAATTTAAAATAAATAACATTATACTGCTAAGTAACTATAGCAAACACACAAAAACTATGGTACCTAGAAAGGAAGACAATAGGTATCACGCGCATCTCCCATGATATCAAATGCGCTAAATGGCAAAAATGAACACAAAAATACTGTTCTAATTCCCGTAGTTACAATTCAAGTCTACTGCGCAGCCTTGTGATACACGGGAAGTCTAGGAGCCTCTGGGGCACAAATAAGAATTTTCTCAGAGTTGAGAGTGGTGCCAATCGATTTCTCGTAGTCGAAAACCCCTATATAAATTAAAAAATCCTTGGAGCTAAAAAAAGTTTGTCTGGAAATGGCTTATTTTAGATAGTAAGATATTTGACTGTTAATTTGTCATTGGCCTATTAATTAATTACACTTTCTAAGGAGTAGTCAGTCATAGTTTGTAAATGACTACATTCGCTCATTAACAATGATTACACTCATTCTAAATCCATATTCGCCCATGAGGATCGGCGTCTTACGAATAGATAAATAAATATTGTATGATAAATACTCTCCAAAATAAGATTATAAATAAAAACTTTTTTTGAGGAATTGCAGTCAATATTCTCAACACTTGTAATTATTGCTTTTTAGAGTTGCTGTATACCTGTGTTTATTTAAAATTACTAAAAATAATCATCATCTCAGTTAAATTATTATTTTAACCGATAATTTAAGTTATTGGAATTTAGTAAGTTGAAAAATTTTTATTTTAAAAGTAAATAAAGTTGATATTGTTTGATAATCAATTCAATGACTGAGCATTCATTGTCAGCAGTTTGTTTACATTTTCTTGACAGCTGGAATGATATAGGTCAAGTTTGTAGATGTCTGAATTAAAACTTGTTTAATAAATTAATAAGTTTATAAACTGTATAAAATAAATACTTAAGTTTCTAAGTGCTATCTCAAAAGTCAGTGACCTCCAGAACAACAATTTATAAATTTAAACTGTGTGAGTCAAAAGCAGGGCCATTACATGGTAATCCGAGCCTCCCTCCCTCCATATTAAAACTCTTAATTGTGTTCATTTCGGTTCAGGGGGATGACACCTAATCTTTTAAGAGCCAAACCATTATCCAACCCTTCACTACA
Organism: Stictocephala bisonia; assembly: GCA_035578905.1. Taxonomy (NCBI): domain Eukaryota; kingdom Metazoa; phylum Arthropoda; class Insecta; order Hemiptera; family Membracidae; genus Stictocephala; species Stictocephala bisonia. The sequence continues at coordinate 120,048 of JAQJVL010000553.1, read as the reverse complement.
TAATTTATATACATATGCTAAGATTTGTTTTATTTATGTACAGTCTTTGAGTTTTAATTCTTTGTTCTTGTATTTTCTTGTTTTTATCGCCTATACCAACTTCATACATTGAAATGCCATGCTTTTTGCATGAGCAAATGTCAGAATTTCTCTAGACCAATTTTTATTGCTACAATGGCGTGAGAGTTCAGCCTTCCCTGTCACTATAGAGTGAAAATGACTTTTAAGCTTCTTTTGGCATTAGCTACTGTCATGGTTACTACACATTCATTTGATAACACAGAAACTGCTACAGTTGCCTAAGTGCTTAAAAATAGACCTAAGACTACAAAAGAATAAATTACATGTATTTTTTTAACATGGCAGTGGCCCCCGGGTCTTGACGCCCAAGGCAACCAACCACCTTGGTCGCCCACTGAAGTGCCCAAGTGAAAAAACGTGAGTTATTTAGGAGTGGAGGAGAAAAGGATTCTAGGAAAGGGCCAGGTACTTCAGCATGGCCTATCAAGCTCAGATCTGCAGACACCTAAGTAAACAACACCAAATGTTTTATTTAGTTAAGCTTAGTGCCTATTAAGTTGCAAGGGTTAAGAAATTACTGAGTTTGGATTACTAAGACTTTGTATCCAGAAGTAGAACTACTCTGACCTATGATTAGATATTGGTACTTACATCCAGATTTTTAAGTTCACTGATGTCATGAAACTCTTTAATTGGATCTTCTAACTGTTTCTTAACAAATTCAACAAATGCTTCAATTGAGCGCTGACCCCGATATTCTCTTTTTGCTGGCTGTCCATTACGAATGACCTTCAAAGTTGGGTATTTTGTAATATGAAATCTTGATGCTATGTCACCTATGAAACATAATATAAATATATCACAACTAAAATTCAAATTCAATAATAGATAATAATCAGTATATGTCTCTAACATTCCAATAAGTGATGAGAATATTTTTACTGTCTGCTTAATTGAACCCTATTTGAAAAATAAATAAAAGACTGTTGATGATGGTATTTTTGGTTTTTATGAAAAACTATCGAATTCTACATGGATTAAAATTCACCTTCCATTATTTAACTGTTTTAAAATGCCAAAAACCAGAAAGTAGACATATCAAAGTAAAACAGATATCTGACATAATTTATAATTTTCATTTCATTGGTCAAAAAGTACTAATATCACTAGAGAATGTGTCAGATAAAATAAAGGCTAAAAAATACTGTAATTTACTAACTCACTAATCTTAGAACTTAGGCTTAAGCGGCCGGTCTCATAACTAGAATCTATATTTTCCGATGATAACCCCGTCAAGGTGCTATCTACAATATTTACAAGATAACCAAGGTGTCATCTCGAAGTCAGATCGATCTGCAACGTAATCACCAATGTACGTATGTTTAGGCGGTTGGGTCAATACCACTGTATGTGTATGGGTGGGTTGGTGAGTCTTCACCACTGTACGTATTACATTGCAGATCAATCCGACTTTGAGATGCTATCTTGGTTATCTTGTAAATAATGTAGATAGCACCTTGAAGAGGTTGCCACCAGAAAATTATAATTACTAACTCAGTAATCTTTCTGTATGCAACAACTGTTATGTCTAATTTACAAAATTTATGAAGGTTTATTTTCATCACTAAGACGCCGATTTGTAGATATGAGCGAATGAGTGTGATGAGTGTAGATGAACAAGTGTAGTCATTGTTACTAACTAAGGTCAACTGTGTCTTAGAAAGAGCCTTTTATTAACAGCCCAATAGCCAGGGCAACTGAGGATCTACAGCTTTACGTGGAATAAGAACCACATTGTATTGATTTGATTTTCAGCTAACTTACAAGCCTGATACACAGTTATCTTCCCTACACAAAATCCAGACTTTGACTACCATTTAACATGGGTGGATTCCAATTTCATAGGTATCTAAACACGATCTAATTTATAGCATAACTTCTTTTAAAATTCCTAAGGTTAAGGCAACTTTCATATAGTATAGAGATTTTAAACAAATGAATTAAGCTGCGTTCTTAGTTGATGTTCTAAATAGCCCATGGCATGACATTAAAACTCTGCAAAATGGTGATGGCATAGTTGAGGCTTTTAACCAAACCCTTCTAAACCTATATGACAAACATGCGCCAGTTGTTACTAAGCGAATTTCTAAACAACATCCTATCCCCTGGATGACAGCCGAAATTCTCAGTCTTATGACCAGGAGGGATTCGCTTTACAGGAAAGCTAAAATCACCAAAAACAATGAAACAATGAATCAATATCGATTTCTTAGAAATAGAGTCACACAATATCTGAGAAATTCTACACCCATAATCTATTTCATAACCAAAAACAATTGTCCCAATTTATATGGCATAAAGTCAAAAGCCTTGGATTAAGCAAAAATAAGATCCTCAACCAATTAATGTACCTCTAAATGATATAAATGCGTTTTTCGCTTCATGTGGTCAAATAAATAGACAAGTTTCAGTAGAAGAATCATTGAATTCTCTTTCAAGCCCATAACTCAGATTGATGTATTAAAGGCTATACGCTGTATAATTTGTAATGCTGTAGGTTTCGATAACATTTCCATTTGTCTTACAAAAGTATACATTGTTTGCATTGCTACCTATTATTACATCAATATTTAATAAATCTCTTACTACGCATACTTTCCCATCTCAATGGAAGTCTGCTCTTGTCCATTGATAGTATAGAACTGTTAATGATAGTATAGAATTAATGAATAGAGGCATTTCAAACATAGTAGAATTGGCAAACAAAAATAGTCTCAATTTGAACAGCAATAAGATAAATCCTATCATTGTAAGTCATGCTTTGTTGAAAAGTTCTATCAATTTTGAAAATCTTAAAAACATAAATGTTAATTGACAAGCTGTTCCTTTTTGCAGCAAGGTCAAGCGCCTTGGAGTAACTATCAATACAACACTTACATGGAACGAAGCCATCACAGAAACCTGTAACAAGGTGTTTGCAGGAATGCATTCCCTGAAAAGGCTACAAAGGTTTCTGTTTTTAGACATCAAACTGATTCTGGTCAAATCACTCATCTTTCCATACTTTACTTACTGCAACTCTGGTCTAAATGACATAACTGTATCACTTAGTGAAAGACTACAATGTTCACAAAATTACTGCCTCCGTTTTGCTTTTGACTTGAGACGAGATGAGCAAATAACTCCATATTAAATTCGATCCAAAATTTTGAAATGTACTGATCAGAGAAAAATTAAAATCTTTCCATTAACTAACTCTTTTATCCGTGCAAAAATTCCTATATATTTCTCTGATAAGTTTCAATTTGTGTCTCAAATTAGTGTGAAGAGTTCATAATCAGTTTGTTACTCTTACAAATGCCTCATCATAGAACTACAGCTTAATACAGATCATTTACAGTAACTACTTGCCGCCTTTGGAATTCCTTTTCTGTCAACATAATTTCTACTTCCAGCCGACCCCGGTTTATGGCGTCATTAAAACAATATTACATGGAGCAGATGGCTGCAGCTAGTTTGTCCTGAGTTGCGGGCCTGGCTGCCGGATAGCAGGGTAAAGGGTATGATTGTGAGTGACTGTGCTTAAATAGATATTAAGTTTGTAAAATTATATAATTTATAAAATTTAAACTGTATATTGGAATGATTTATTTTAGTTAGTTTTTTAAGGTCGAGTGTAAGAAAGGGCCATGAGGCCCTAACTTCACTTTTTTGTAATTACTATTTTTATAAATAAAGAAATGTTCTATTCTATTAACATGAACACCCCATACTTCTCTAGTAATGTTCACATAGATGGCACCAATTGAGCAGATGCTGTGTCGGTATTAGGAGGATTGAACATAGAACCTACCGCCTACAATCTCTATAGCACTTTGTCCCCAAGTAGCTCGGTTACATATGCCAACTTATATAATGTTGTACATGATCCAACCTCTCAACAAATACCAGTACAGCAGAAACCCTATTTTCCGTCGTGACGGATTGGAGAATAGACGGATTATAGAGAATTCACCCAAACACACTTATATAGCTGAAAACTTATTATTAGTGCTTATGCACATTAAATTAAAATACTGTATAGACATATAGATTAACAAAATGAGAATGAAAAGGTTAGAAAAAAAGATATTTTCAGAATGTATATACTGCAGGTCACAACTACCCTTTTACTACAGTAGGACCAGTTTAAATGTAAAACATAAGCTTGTACATTATGTAATAAGCTGAAAAATTAATTATCAACATTATTAAAAATAAACTGCAGCATAACAGCCTAGTTCCCATATTAAAGCCTAATAATAAGCCTGTAACATATTAAAGCCTAGTTCCTACGGCTTGTGTTTTCGTAACACAGGCCCGATATCGGTACACGGGTAGTGTGTTGCCGCGATTTGCCTGTGTATCATCAGACAGGACCGTTCCAACGACCCGTGACCTGTGTAGGCATCCCGGTTGAAAACTTCATCTTAAACAACATGCCTTTGTAGTGCCACCTCTTTTCCCATGTTGTACGAGACCTATTCAGGCAGCCCCGGACGGCCTGTCCGTATGTCAGGTGTATTCAGACAAGCTGTTCCAACAACCTGTAATCTGTTAGAAGGCAGATGAGGCCTTACGGATGGCAGGCCGTTGGAACTAGGCTTATGTGCTAGACGGCTGGAGGGGGAATTGTTGTCTTCTAGACAGATGAGTCAAACAGCAACTGTCATATTCTGGCGCGATGAACCCAGACACTGACGGATAACAGAACCTGGCGGAAAACAGGGCAACAGACAATAAGGTTTTCACTGGGACAATAAAGTATACACTCTATTTCAATGACTTACTTCTTCTCAACTGTTTTATTATGTCAATATCAGTATATCAACTACATTCAGACCAGGGATGCTTGTTATGGGTAGTTGCATGACTATTTCCTATGCTTCTTTATAAGAAATGTTGAGAATACTTTCTTATAAAAGCTACTTATCCAACCTCTCTGCTGACTGCTTCATTGAAGATGATGTTGTATTCTGGATTGACTCTGGTATCTATCTAAAATCCACAAACTTTTTATCACAGAATTTCATCTGATCTATTCTTTCTTGATGTTACAAATAGATAAAGGGACAGTGATCATTATTATTTATTATTCTTCATTGTGAAAAGAATATGATATAAATATCAAATCTCCAAAAACAGCAATACCCGCAACTTAAACATATATTAGCTGTCACTCTACCCACCCAAGCTACACAAATAATGTTATCTTTCAAAAACCTAGATAAATATTACAACCAACTTGTTAATACAGAGTTAATACCTTTTAACAGAGAGGTTAAAGTTAAACAGTTAACCTGATAACTTGTTAATACCTTTTAACAGAGCGGTTACCCTGCCAACTTTGTAAAAATCCAAATCTGTTTAGCACAGTCCGAAAACCAAAAGCAACCTCAAACCAAAACAAATTCTCAATGCTTACCCCATGTCTTTAACTATCACCATAGCCTTTAAAAACCCAACCATATACTGAATGATGGTTTCAACATTTTAAAAGCTTCCCCTTCTACCAAAGATCTCCTACAAAAACCCCCTATTGTCATTTTTGAACAAACAAAAAACATTCACAAAATCCCTAAATTACCTGATCCTAGGAATTATATCTGTTCCAGAAAAAGTAGATACATGGTTCTAATCTTTGAAACCAAAATCACTCACATCTTGATGTATTTTTTTAATGGCATATTATAAAATCAGGGTAGTGAGTGACTGATGGGAGAACAGTGCAACAGATCCATTCGCACCTCACAACAGTTACAACTGCAATGGGCCATGTAGCAGACTAGCACCGCTGTAGCAAGAAACCCAGTGAGTCAGCGAGGGAGTGTGACTGACTATTCGCAGTTTCCATTTGTGTGCGTGATCTAGAGAAAGCTAGTGGTCGAATAGTTTAAGGCTTGTAGCGCAGGTTTGAATCCTGGCCCTGACTTGTTAGTTTTTTCAGTAATGTACTGGTTCTCTTGTACTGTACTGGTTCTCCCCCTGATTCTGTCTGATAAGTTCCCCACATAGATCAATAGTCTATGGGGAATAGGTACAGTTAGGTTCAAGAGATCAGCCTCTCTTGACAATAAACTGTAATAAAATTCCTATTAATCTTTAAGCCCCATAATTTACCAAGTCCATTAACTTTTCAACGCTGTATGCCGTACTATGCACGCAACCGTAAATACATCGCTACTGCCTTATGACGCACTATACACACAAAGAAACTATTTGGACCTGTTACCACATGCTGAACATATTTCAGTTATTCTAGTGAAAAATATTCCTCTGCTCAACCTTTCAAAAATTTTAATTATTTATTGAATATACATTTTTAGTAGATATAACCAAAATGTTTTTCAATATTACACACCACAAAGTATCCAAACCTCTAATGATTGGAATAAGCACACCAACTGCTACCAAAATCCTTTCAGCCTCCCAATCTCAACATCGTCCTGTTTACCCCCTTTAGCTTTGCTACCCCTTAACCACCAGTAAACATTTTTAAATAAAAGCTGTAAAACAGATGTTATACACAATGGACATACCCACCACTCCCGCCATTTTCTCTTGGACATTTGGAACTGAGTCAGTTATATTACTCCTTCCTTGACGAAGGTGTCAATGGCACAGTAAATGTATCTACTCTGTTGTCTTTCACATGTTTCCTTGTGTTCTATGTTAGTGGACTGGTCTTCTCAGGTAAGTTTGATAATACCCTAACTTTCATATAATATGAATATATGTTGTTGTTGAATATAATATGTTTGTTGGGAGCACCAGAAGAGAATTCCATATTTTATGAATGGGAGATTGTATAAATCTTCAATAATATCTAATTAACCCTCAAGTAGTCATATTTTAACAAATAGGCATGAATTGTACCTAGATTCCAAGTACATTTGTAATTACAAATTCAAATTTAAAAGAAAACGACATGCATTCAAATTAAAGAAGCTTAAATTTTTATTATAAAAACATAAAATATCATGAAAGGAGTATGCTATTCAGGAAGGTTTATTGTGTAACCTGGGCAGAGGAGTGCCATTCCAGAAAGCACTATCTTATTTTATTTTGTTTATTTTTAACTAAATGAAAGAAAACAGCAATATAATTAAAAAAGACATTTAGTTAAATAATAACAGTAAGAAAAAAAATTATAGTTTTACCAGGCGAGGTTAGGAAATTATACATTTCCTAAGAAGCCTTCTCTAACACTTAACTTGAGAACCATCGGCTTAACGTGACTTCCGAACAACGGGGGCGGCGGGGTAAAAACTGTTATGGTCACATTGGAAATCAAACTTGGACCGACAGTGTGTTCAGCCACCGCCTTAGCCCCTCGCTACAGCTGCTCCTTAACATAATAATAAATGTTAAGTTATATTTGCAGCAGAGTAGTAAGACAGTATTGCATTAGCATTGTAGCAGAGAGATACAACAAAAACAATGGTACATGCCACTACATCAGTTGTTGTGCAGTAAATTCCCTTCAGTAAACTTCCCTTCAGTAAATCAACTGCATGCTTGGTAGTCAATATTTAACTTATTTTAATCTGTTTAACTACATAGGAAGCCTTTTTTTAAATTACTATTGACCTACTTTTTTTTTTAAGGAGGGGCCGATTTCCTTCTTACCCTTACTCTGCCCATTCCTCATAGACTATTGATCTGTGCGAGGAACTTATTCAGACAGAGAAAGGGGGCGAGCCAGTACAGTAGAAGGTTAATATTACTAATAAATCTTCCAGTCTAAGCTAGATTCGAACCAGCTCTATCCCTAACCCAAGCTTAAAGTCCTGAGGCCTTAGACCGCTCAGCAACCGGCTCGCCTGGTATCAATAATAATCACTTATCAATAATATACAGATTATTTTGTTTTTGTTCTATTCATAAATAACTTAAATTCCAAACTGTTCATTAAAATACATTTCTTAAACATTTATGAAATTTTTTTATCAAGAAATGTGTCTATTCTTATAAGATGAGCTATCAATAATGTTTTGAAAACCAAGATACTCTTATAGGAATAATTTAAAAATGGGTTTTAAATTACAGGAGTTATATTCAAATTAATGTTATGGTGACATAAAACCATTACCATTAAGCATATTATTTTTGTTGATAAAATAGATTTCACTGAGTATGCATTCGAATATACACTCATGGGTATAAATTAAATAAATCCTTAAACATCAATTATCATAGTAACTGAAAATACATAAAAAATATTGCTTGGTTTCTCAAGGAAATGTGACACCAAAGTAATGTTTATTTTGCCTAATTTGTTATTATTGTGCTCTGCATCTTCTTCTCCCACTCCCTCATATTCATATCTCTCTTCTGCTTGTGAAAGATATGCCACACTATCTTTGTCAATCAAAATGACTGTAACTGGCACACCTGTACAAACATTTATAAACTCTGTAATTAGGTTCCGTTTCTTCATGGGAGTTTAAATTTCATTCCATTCTGATATGTTCAGTCATGAAGTTTGTTCTGGTTCTTTTTCCTGTTAACACTGTATGTTTTTAGCAACCCCCTTTTAAGCCACTAAAAATTATTCTCCTTTAGATGAAAATAACGGCCTGGCTAGCTTAAAAGAAAAAAATCCAAACCATAAGTAATGAAAATGAATTAGACGTAAATACGTTATTAACAATAGTTGCCGAAGGAGGCGCATTACTACTAGAAGAAAATGAGAAGTTAAAGCAAGATATGTATGATCTCAAAAACAATGAAAATAAACTCAAATTAGAAACTGAATATAAAGTTGAAAAACTAGAGGACAACATTAATGTTTTGCTAGAGGAAAAAATGAATGTAGAAATAGAAGCTTTTCAAAAAAGTAAAAGTATGAAAGAACAATCACAAAGGGAAATAGAAATAAAAAATGATGTAATATTTAAATTACAGGATGACAGAGAAAAATGTACAACTCAAATAAAGGATTACGTTGAACAAATACATAAACTGAAGTCACATTTTAGAGATGGTAAAAAAAGGGGGGAAGTGAACAAAATTGAATGTGAAAGTCTTAATAATAAAAAGGAAAGCTTAAAACTACAGTTAAATTACTTACTCAAACAACGGTCCTACTTTCAAGACAGAATAAATGAACTAGAAAAAAATTATCAAATGGTAACATTGCCTCAGTAGAAAAAGTTTCGAAGCTACTAAGATCTGACGAGGCAGCCTGGGCCAAGGCTCGATGGATAAACGATACTATTCTCCAATCGTACTTCCACTCATTTAGCAGCGAACCAGCAATACTAAAATCATCAGTACTCTTACTTGGTCCCCTAACAACTCAGATTCTAAAACACAGCAGACAACAAGATGCCCAGATTGAAATGGAAAATTTGTCATTCAACAAATTTAGATATGTGTCATGCTGTTTGAATAACAGCCTAAACCCTGCTGGCGAAGACTCCGGTTCTCACTGGAGCCTTTTGGTATTTGACAACAACAGAAGATTAGTATCCCATTTTGACTCCAGCCATAACTTAAATGAACCCAGTGCACTTGTCTTCATGGCGAAACTTAATTTTGAAAGCAGATGTTTAGTTAATATTCCTTGTTCACAACAGGAAAACAGTTTTGAGTGTGGGATAAATGTTCTGGTAAATACTAAGCTAGAGACAGATTGTTCTTGCTAAAGCCAATAAGCATGACAATGCCTCTACATGAATGGTTCAATACATTTGTAGGTGGACAGGCCGATGGAATTAACCAATTGACTCCTACTGTATATACGACTAACTCAAACCTTTCACCACATACAAAAATACCTCTTACTCAACAAATTTTTTAAGAATTTCTAGGACAATTTTTAAGTACTTTTAATACTTGTTTCCTATCAAAATTCTTCTCTAACAATTCTAAAAATAATAAACCAAGAAAGAGTTGGATTACTCAAGGTATTCAAGTATCAAGTGCTAATAAGAGAATATTACACATAATATACAAGCAATCAAATGACAGTACACTTGTATCTTATTACAGAACATACAATAAAAACTCTATGTCTGTTTGTAAATTGTCAAAAAAACTTGCCAATGAAAAATTCATTAAAGAAGCAGAGGACAGAAGCAAAGCTGCCTGGATAGTGATCAATTCGGAATTAGGTGTTAAGAGAAATGTTCCAAGCATTTCAGACTTGGTCATTGATGAGGAGTTTGTTTCTGAAGGTCAATCCATAGCCAGTTTTTTTCAATAATTTATAAATGTCTCTGAATCAGTAAATGTGAACCAAGCAAATGTAAGGCTTTAAATTTGATATCAGATCGGAATACTCCTTTTGCAGAATTTAACTTTGAAAAAGTATGAGCTGAAACAATAAAAAGAATTATTACTTCTTTGCATAAAAAAGTCTGCAGGGTGGGATGAAATTACCTTACACATAGTTAAAAAAGTAGCAAATCATATTTCAAATCCTATTTGTACAATTATTAATCAGGGTTTTAGGGACGGATTTTTTCCCAACCAGTTAAAATTTGCTGAGGTCAAACCTTTATTTAAAAAAGGAGAAAAAAAGAATCCAGTTAACTATCATCCAGTTGCAATTTTACCAGCTTTTTCAACGATTTTTGAAAAAAATGTGTATAGACAGATAGAACATTTTTCTTTAAACTAATGAAGCAATCAATTTGGTTTCCGAATTGGACAAAATACTATGTCAGCCATTTCTTCTTTTGTGAACCAAGTTAAGGAGAGCTTGGATAGTTAGCAGAGTACAGCTGCAATATTTTGTGATCTAGCTAAGGCTTTTTAATGTATTAATCATGAAATTTTAATGGAAAACTAAAGTGTTACAATTTTTCTGACAAAGCCATATGTCATGGGTGAAGTCTTATCTCTCAGACCGATTCCAAAGGACAGTGGTGTTGAAAAATGGAAAAAAATTTAATTCTAACTGGAAAACAATAAGTAGTGGTGTTCCTCAAGGTTCAATCCTTGGACCATTATTATTTCTAATTTATGTAAATGACCTGCCCAATTCAATTTCAACATCGTTAATTTTATATGCTGATGACACAACATCAATAATTAGAGCAAATTCAATAGATGATTTAATAGTAAGTATTAATCAAAACCTAACACAGCTTTCTTACTGGTTTAAAGTAAATGGTTTGCAGCTTAACAGCCTTAAAAACCCAAATTATGAAACTCTTTACAGCCCAAGTAGAGACTAGGTTCCGAACAGTAATATATTCTTTCAAGGGGAGGAAATAGTTTTTACAAATACTTCTAACTTTTTAGGATTAACTATTGATATTAATTTAGCTTGGAAACCCTATTTAGACAAACTTATAAAGAAATTAAACAGGTGCTGTTATCAGATGGTAATTTTAAGAGACGTAGTTGATTTAAAAATAAGAGTTATTGTCTATTGAGTTTTGGGGATCGGCCAACATTGAAACATTGACAAAGTTTTTAAAATCCAAAAGAGATCTGCAAATAGGAGATCTTCTTGCAAACAACTATTTAAGGATTTAAATATTTTTTCTGTACGTTGTTTGTATATTTTTAAATGTTTGATGTTTATTAAAGCTAAATCCGATACTATGTTAAGGGAACAACATCACCACTCCTATGACACAAGATATCAAACTAATTTTTCATATCATTGACACCGTCTAACTTTGTATGAACAAACTAATACTTACATGGGGAAAAAATGTTTAATAAATTGACCAATAGCTTAAAAGCTATTGAAAAAACTGAACACATTTACTCAAGGAATTTTTGATTGAAAAAGGATATTACTCAGTAAACGAATATCTGAATGATAGTGCTCTTTAAAAAACCATCTCATAGATTTATTTAGCCTGTATATATTCGTTGTCTGTAATTTGATATATGCACACTGTACAGTAGGTAATGTATTATTTTGAGTTGTAAAGAATATGAATAACAGTATAGCCTAGATTTAGAATTAAGTTTGACAATGTCACCTGTTTCCTCATTATATACTGAAAACATGAAAAGTATTTGTGGCAATAAAGAATTATTCTATTCTATGTAGCGATTAAAGACTGTTTTTGCCTTCCATGTTAGAAATGTATATTTTTTAACTGGTTAACATATTTCCAAAAAAGTAGGTGGGTTTTAACTTCAAATTGCTCTCAACACTCCGAGCATGCACCTTCCTGCAGCGATCCAACTCCACTTTGACACCTCGTGAGGGCCACAATAAACCTTGTACTCATCTGTATTTGAATACTTAAATTTCTTATGAGCAGAATGTTTCCTCTTGAGTAACTTTTATTAAGTCAGATGAGAACAAATTAGGATACCTGGAAGCTCTCTGTTGTTTCAATGGTGTATATTATCTCTCATTGACTTAAAAATAACTAAATTAAAAGGCTTGGTAGCTGCATTAACAGTAGTGTAGAGAAGAACGTCTGACCAATTGTACAATGAAAGATGATGGTATAATCCCAATTAATTGCCAGAAGGAAACTAAAAGAATTCCTTACTGTGAGAATATTTCAAACAATTCACCCATGAATGCAAATTTCAAGAGAAAGATGGCCCCTATCTTCTCTGACTAGTGCAACACTACCGCAACAAAACTCTATTTCCTGGTGATTTGTGAGAGTATGGTCCAAGACGTTCGTGTCTCTATGGAGTTGTTTCAGGTTCAGGTACTTTATAAATTTAACAGACAATTTTTCCTGGTTCTGGAATAAGAGCTACATCCAGTTAAAAAGGAGCATTCTTCCCACTTAAGCAGCCGAGAACATTAAAATCTCTCAACATTACAAAGTAATGTCTCATTAAATTAGGTTTTTCCAACAGAAGTTTAATAACTATGTCACAAAGATTTCGTAAAATATTTTTCATATTTTAAACAATGCTAAATACGTAACAGTGCAATACTTTTAAAAGGTTAAAATTCTATATTTTACACTGTTTGTAATGACTTGTTGCATTATTTTTCTTTGTATTCCTATTTTTTATAGACCCACAATGTTCATTAAAATGCATAGTTAAATTAATTATTGCATAATACATTACATATTTTTATTTAATTATTGTAATTAAATAAAATTATAATTTCAATTATCAATGTCAACAGTACTATTGACAACCCACAAGAAATAGTTGAAACTTTTAACACTTTCTTCGCACAGACAGCTAAAAAGACCTTAAGCCAAAACGGAACACTCCAAAACCACCAACTAAACCCTATAGATGAACTGATCTGTCCTCACACCTTGACATTAAGCCCCACAACTCCCAAAGAAGTTGTAGACACAATTAAGTCTTTCAAAACCAAACATCAAGTGGCGTGGATGAGTACAGTAGGGTGGGCCGGAAAACATTTTTTTTTTTTTTTTTTTTAGTTGTAATACCACGGAAAACTTGCAAAATATTAACCCGCCAGTGGACTCATGCCGGCGAAAAGACCGCAAGCAGCCATTTTGTTTGGCATAGGGCTGACCGTGAGTCACAACTACACCCCTCTCCTGCTACTTGTCGAGGACAACATCCGTAAGGTCTGGAGGGGTAGGGAGACCAGATAGTCACCTTACAAGCTTTGGCGTGTTTGTTTGTTTTACCGTGCGGTCTTTTTTACCCCAAGAGTCTTGGCGAAGAAGATGAAAGAATTCATCCGACTGAACAAGGCGTGTATATTTCACAGTATATATACGCATTGTACAATATTTAAGTCTTATTCAAATGTAATTTTATTAACTTTTTAATTAAAAAACAACATACAATTATTATAAAAATATCAAACATTCAAAACTTCAAAAATTAAATAAATTAATTAATTCAGTTATTTTATTATATAATTGTAATATTAAGATGTATAAATCATATATACAATGTTATTGAAATAATAAAAGGTGTTTTTTTGGATAAAATAGAAGTATTTCCTTTATTAAAACCCTAAACAAAAAAATGCGGTCTAAAAGACCCCATGAGTCTACTGGCGTAATGAAGTTCATGAGTCCACTGGAGGGTTAATAGAAAAAAATATATAAAATTTTTTTTATCGGTTATCATCTTCCGGTCGCGCACCGGCCTTAAAGTTTGTATTTTTTTGAAAAAAAGTTCATTTTTTAAAAAATTGAAAAAACTATATTTTATATTTTTTTGTAACGTAAATAGTTTGTAATATCTTAACGTGGAGCCTAAAAACACAGTGTTTTAATTTGGATTAGATTGCTTAATATCTTCCAGTCGCGCAAAAGCTCCAAAACATGCCAAAACACTGAAAATTTCACATTTTAAGGATTTTTTGGAAAGTCCTAATTTAATTTTTTTTTTTTTTTGTAATAGTTACGATATTTTTATTTTAGCTTAGAAGAACACTATCTTTTAATTTGGCGTTGTAAAATTCACATCTTCCAGTCGCGCAATGACCAAAAATGAATTTTTGGAAAGTCCTAATTTAATTTTTTTTCTTTTTTCGTAATAGTTGCGATATTTTTATTTTAGCTTAGAAGAACACTATCTTTTAATTTGGCGTTATAAAATTCACATCTTCCAGCCGCACAGTGACCTAATTTTTATAGAAAATTGGTACCTAAAAAACAAGGTTATGTTTGTGTGACATATTGGGTGGTAATAACAACAACCATGGAACTTATAAACTTCCTCTATATTTTAAAAAGCTGCAATAATCAAGTTATTAAATTATTCATTCCTTTGGCTCAGTCAATGTCTCTATTTTTTAGCCGAGGGCACTTTAAAAACACACTTGCTCTTGAATTCTGGCATGGCTGATCTGGACAATAGGGTGCTTCTGATAAATCCATCTCTTGCTTCAGCTCCACAAACCTTACCCGATGCTTCCGTGACAAGCTTAACACAGCGTTCCACGGCCTGTGTGTGTACTGGTAACTCCTTGTAATTAATATTCCAGTCAGGGATAGAGTCTCTGTTGATGTAAGATTTTATTTCGTCATCACTGATATTGGCCAACAGAGGGGGGGGGAAGATAGTTCACAGCTCATCCAGTTTACAATATCAAAGTAAACTTTCGCTTGAAAATTTATTTTTGGAGGCGTGAACGTCCTTACTGTCTTTCTTTGAGGATCTATTTTTCTTGCCTTCAGGATTCTGCGAAGTCCTAGGTGTCTGATGTCTTTATTATCGTCCTCAATCATGGTCAACAGCAAATTTTCAGGATGGGCGAAAAACCCATTTCACTCGATCACTGGTTCGACAACTTTGAGCAAAGGTTCTGGCAAATATCTGGTGGATTCAATTGCTTGGTAAACAAGTTTTGGGCCGTCTGCAAAGTGTTTACTTTTTTTGATAGGAAACCAAATTGGCATGTAGGATTTCAAAATAAATGAAACAAGTTCTTGAAGTTCAGCTGACGGGCTTTCTTCACTCACGTACAATCGCAAAGTTCTATTGGCTTTAGTCAACCACCTCGCATGTGATAATTGTCCAGGATCTTGCAGAGCCAAATCTCCTTTACAGGTTCCAGATTGTATTGCAGTTGAAATATCAAGCAGGTATTGTTGGTCTTTGCTAAGCACGTTTCTGTCTACCTCTGAAATCTGACAACTAATACTCTTGAAGTTAACCAGTCTCAACACTTGAACTCTTGAAGTTTTTGGCAGTCAACTAGTTTTTCACCGATTGGCCCTCTAGAAGTACTAGGCCCGGTTGTCTTGCCATCCAAGTGCTCGTACAGGTGCCGGAATGGCAACTCATTGAAATGGAGGAGGCAAATTGCCCATTGTACAGGTTTCTTTAAATGAATTTCAACTCGGCGAATCAGGCCACCTTTTAATCCTGTGTTGACGGCAGTACCGTCACATCCAACGACCATTAGATTGTCAAGCGAAATACTATGCTCACCCAGAGAATAAATTACAG
This sequence comes from Stictocephala bisonia, assembly GCA_035578905.1. Lineage (NCBI taxonomy): Eukaryota > Metazoa > Arthropoda > Insecta > Hemiptera > Membracidae > Stictocephala > Stictocephala bisonia. Next base: position 104,148 of record JAQJVL010000553.1, on the reverse strand, counting down.
ACTTGAGAATTTGTTCAGAGCTTCCCGAATCAGGAGTAATGTGACTAACGTGGACTGAGCCGGGCTCTTTGATCAAAGAGTAATGCTCTTCTTTAATAACCCTATGAAATCGTTTTGAATGAGCCTGTTCTATTGTCAAAGTCTCGTCTTTACGTCCATCTAAATATAGACCTAAAAGTGGAAGTTCGTCTGATTCACTACATAGTTCAGTCATAACATTTTGCTTTTCCCTTCTTATTTTGTTTTTATCAATAACATGGGAGGAATCGGAATCTGTAACAACGCCAAAGTCATGCAAAACACTTGATGCGATCGCCGCAGTTGCGCGATCAGAAACCCCATAACGGCTACTTAGTACTGCAGTAGATTTCAATTTTAATCTCATCTGCCAAATAGGCTTAGTAGGTTTTATTCTTCTATCGGTATAATCCAGGTCACTATCACTGTCCGTACTAGGAATATGATGGCTTTCATCATCAATCTCCTCTACATTTGAGTCGGAATGAGTGTTTGTGCATGATGGTTTTGCTACATTCGTTACAGAAGTGTGATCGTCACGTACCTTCCTTTCCAATGTTTTTTTGAGCTTTTTTGTTTCATTTAGGTCTAGTGTACCAATTTTTCCTATTTTGTGTACTCTCGTTAGGTAAAGAAATCTTAGTTCAATCAGGGGTATTTTTTTTATCGTTCACAGCTGCAATCAATTGTTACCTTGCACTGGCACAAGTTTGGCGTTTTCTTACAGGTACAGTTAACAGAAATTAAGCATTTGCAGGCAGCAATATCAAAAAGTGTTGAGCACTTTTGTTTGAAATCATTTACTTGGTTTTTAAATAATTCTTTGTTTTTGTCACGATTGTAAGATTTTTTGATTTTGTAGTACTTATCATGCAATGCTGTTATGAGCTGTGCGATTCGTTTGTCCGTCACTGTAGGGATTGATGCTTTTTGATACAGGGTAATCAATTTGTTAGTGACTATTTGCGTGACTTGCTTGAAACTAACGCTAGTGTTATTAATTTAAATGGCCAAATTATATCTTACTTGGAAACAGCACCGAAGTATGTCATCACTTGTAGGTAGCTTATTTGTTGGTAAGTCTTTAGGGGTACCAAATATTGGACAGTCGAATGCCTGTCGTGTATTCAATACCACTTGTGTATGGGCGGTAGGTGGGTTAATACCACTGTATGTGTATGGGCGGTCAGGTGGGTTAATACCACTATATATGTATGGGTGGGTGTGTGGATCAATACCACTGTATGTGTATGGGTGGGCGTGTGGGTATTGGTCACAAAGTTTGCCATATATGTTACCATCACAAGTTGTCATCAACTTTATTAGTAAGCTTCCTGAATACAATAGCCCACCTTGTAAATCATCTTGTACATCTCATCTTGTAAACTCAATACCACTGTACGTGTATGGGTGGGCGGGTGGTTCAATACCACTCTACGTGTAGGGGTGGGTGGGTGGGTTAGTACCACTGTACGTGTAGAGGTGAGTGGATCGGTTAAACAGTTTTTTTCTAAAATTTTACTTTTAATGCACATTGTTATGTAGACTTTTACGCTGAAATCGAAAACCGTTTTAAAAACTTTCTTTGATGCAGCCATTACATACAAGTAACCGTTTTGTTGCCCACACTACCCACACCACAGTCAATCAACAGTCAACACACAGCACAAAACGATGACAAAAAGTCTCCAACGAAACCAGCGAGAACGGACTGCGTTGCCTAGCAGAAAGATGTAGCGAGCACAACACTGACAAATGCAGACTGACAAGTGACAAAGAACAATGGTGGCCGGAGACAGGTGGTGTGATGCTCGGAACAGAGTGGGAGTGTCAGTGGAGGGGGAGCGCCAGCCAAGGTTGTTGCCCCGCCGTGTAAAGTTTCCTCTCGGCCTGTTTCGCACACTGTACACGACAGTTTCTAAGCAGTTGCGCAACCGGAAGATGTTAATTTTATCACAACAAATTTAAAGACAGTGTTTTTTTAATCTAAAATAAAAATATTGTAACTATTACGAAAAAAAAATAATTAAATTTGGACTTGAAAAAAAAATTGTAAAAATGTGAAATTTCCAGTATTTTTGAATATTTTTTGGCTTTTGCGTGACCGGAAGATATAAAGCAATCTAATCTAAATTAAAACACAGTGTTTTCAGGCTCTACGTTAAGATATTACAAACTATTACATTGCAAAAAATTTTTTAAAAAATTTTTTTTTTAATTTTTGAAAAAATGAACTTTTTTCAAAAAAAATACAAACTTTAAGGCCAATGCGCAACCGGAAGATGTTAACTGATTTAAAAAAAAAAATTTTATATATTTTTTCTATTAATATTTTGCAAGTTTTCCGTATTACAACTAAAAAAAAAAAAAAATAAAAATGTTTTTCGGCCCACCCTAGAGCACAGCTCAAAAATGGTCAAACACAGTGCAGAAGAACTGGCAATTCCCTTAGTATCTGTAATTAACAAATCCTTCTCTGAAGGACACTTCCCATCAGCACTTAAAATCTCTAAAATCTACCCAAAATACAAAAAAAGGATCAACCTCAAACCTTGAAAACTACAGACCAATAACACTAATCTCAACATTCTCCAAACTAATTGAGAAAATTGCACTACATAGATTGCTAAACTTCCTTAAACAGAACAACCTAATTACTCCCAACCAACATGGATTCCTGAAAGGGAGATCGACCAATACAGCAATAATCAGCCTTGTAGAAAACATAACAAAACAAATTGACAATGAACAGTACATTGTAGGCCTCTTCCTGCATTATAGTAAAGCTTGTAACTGCCTGGGGCACAAACTAATTGCAAAAAAGCTGCAACAACTGGGCGTCAGAGAACTAGCAAACAACTGGCTTGTAAGCTACCTCGAAGGATGAAAACAAGTAGTAGAGATACAAAACACAATAGACAATAGCACCACCACATTCCGATCTGACCCTCAACCCATCATTCGAGGTGTCCCTCAGGAGTCCGTCCTCGGCCCAATTCTCTTTATCCTTTTAACAAATGACTTCCCCGACTACATCCGAAACCTATTCATCACTTGTATCATGTATGCTGATGACACTACCCTCCTCTTAAATAACAATGCAGCAGACACCATTTATGCAATTGCAGCCTTAGCTATGGCCCTGAACTACTGCAAAACCAATGACCTGGTCATGAGCCCAATTAAAACTACCAAAATTAATTTCAGCACAAAACATGACCCTATCCCTGACATCCCAAACATCTTGGACCAAACAAGTACAAAATTTCTTGAAATAACTCTTGACAAAAACCAAAATTGGACTGAACATATCAACAATGTCTGCAAAAAGATGAGCACTGAACTCTATGTGGTGAGGCGATTAACCCTGGAATGGTATACTATCGTGAATTTTACGAAAGGGTTTGTATTTTTTGCTGGATTTGTTTTATTTTGGCCCGGACTGTACCGACCTTCCAGTTAAGTTATTAATAGCCTCGCTGAAGGTCAGTCACGCATCGGAAACGGTTATTGACAGTCGCATATATCCTCAGGAGATGGTATGTCGTGATTTATACGAATGTATACTCATAGTGTAATTTTTTCATAACTGTAGTGTGTGTGTTTTTACGTGTTTTTTATAATATATTATATATTTAGAAGTTCTTTTTTCTATATTTATATTTTTTTTAAGCAATAAGTTTATTTCTAAGTTTTATAATACTATTTAACTCTATTTTCAAATGGCACTACATTCTTCCGAAATTGGAAGGATCCTATATAAAAGTGATAATGAATCTGGTGATAGTGGCAGTGAAATTGAAGATGACATTTTGGCATACTCTGGAACTGATTCTTATGAGCCCTCAAGTGAAGAAGAATGCACATCAGAAGATGAAAATCAGACTTCAAAAAGGAGGGCAAAAAATGAACCACGTCAGCAAAGAACATGTCCTAATAAAACAGTTGGATTATGCAACAGTATTCAAGACGTCCTTTTCACAATGGGCGTTGAAGGAGATATGTAAAAATTACAATTACATAAATAATAATTCAACGTATAATATAAGTACAATAAATATAGCTGTTGTTTCGTATGTAGCAGTGCAGCTGCAGACAGTAGGCCCACTTTACCAAGAAAAAAGAAGACAGTTTTTCATCATAGAAAATCTCTGCAATCCTTGAGAATAATTGCTATATATATTTTTATTTAGTTTAATTGTATTATGTAAACATCGTTTAGTGTGTTTTTTTATTTCATTACATTGTTTTATTATAGTTTAATTTTTTTTTAAATATTTGCTGCACTAAAAAAAACTCATATGTTTTGTCAATATAAAAACATTTATACGTTTATAAAAAAGTAGAAAATAAAATGAAACTCAATGTTTTCTAACTTTAATTAACAAATAACTTAATGACTAAGTGAATAAATTGTCATATCTACATATATGTATTAATAAATACATTTTAAAAGCAAAGTCGTAAAAATTACTACAGTATACCAATAACGTTTCTCCATAGTAGTATACCATTCCAGGGTTAAAATGGACAAGTAACCTAGAGGCTGCTAAGATTCCATACTATGCACTAATTGACTCCCACATGAGATACGGAATTGCGACATGTGGTGGATCATCAGCTGGCAACCTTAAAAAGGTACCTACTACCCAAAAAAAGACGTCCATGACTACAACACATGACATGCGACAAGATATATTCTCCCCCGAACCGGACAGCCCTCTATAAAAAAAACTCCTTCACACATCGGACGCAAACTGAAGAATCTTCTGCCAAACAATCTCCAAGCTTTGTCTGGAAAAATCCTCAGGAAAGAACTTCAAAAGAACCTACAGGACAACCCAGTGTACACCTTTTTATCAGTCTGTTCAAATTACAAAGATTTGGGGGTAATTTTTGACACTGCTTTCTCATTTTCGAGTCACATAATTGATATTTGTAAATCAGCTTATAAAACATATGGTTTTTTATGCAGATTTAGTGAAATCTGCGCAAATGTCTCAACATTAAAACTTGTGTATTTTGCTTTAATTAGATCAAAACTTGAGTTTGCTTGTGTAATTTGGAACCCCTTCCAATGTTATTTAATTGAAATGATAGAATAAATACAAATCAAGTTTTTGAGGTTTTTGTATTTTAAAATATTCCGAGTTTACACTTACTTGATACCTTATGCCGAATTATTAGCATTGTTCGAGTTCGATAGCCTGCGTAGGCGACGTTGTGTGAGTTTACTTGCTTTCTTGAAGAAATTGTTAATTGGGAAGGTGGACTGCAGTGGCCTGCTTGCCCGTTTGAACTTAAACCCTTAAAACGCGGCATCCGTATATATACGCATGTTTACAATTGCCCGTAACGCGTAATACGTAATATTTCGCGAGCTGATAACAATAATCCTAGAATAGGCCTAATACAACGTAGCGAGTTCTAAGATTCAAGGTCAAGAGAATTTTCAGGTTATTATTCATTTTCGAGACCTTTGGACTGGTTACTAGGCAACGAATGTAATAATATGAAGTTTTCATTCATTATTGCCTCTGTCGAGGTAACCGCTAGCGCTCGCAGCGAATATATACGCATCTGCTAGTCACATGACGCGGCGACCGGCTGGCGCTCAAGTCAGTCTGCAGTTGTCATAATTTGTTGTCTGTCTCGTGCATTGTACTAACCTCCGGTGTGTAAACAAAGTTTATTATTTCGAATTTACTCTATATTTTTCATTGTGAAATCTAGTTTTATTTTTGTTGTAAATAGTGTTTATTTTGTGTATATAACCTGTTGTCTTATTGAGTTGTATTGTATATGTATTTTTATAATAGCTAATCCCGATGATTCTGACTTCGACGAGGTTGTTGCTGGTGCAATGGATTGTACATTTTCGAGTGCAATTCATGATGATGACATAAGTGATAATGAAGATATTTTATTGCATAACATTAGTGACAGTTGCGGGGGAAACGCGAAATCTATTAAAAATCGCAGTACAGTAGTCCCTCATTAATCCGACACAATTCAGACTAGGTATGTGTTGGATTAGTGAAAAAGCCGGATTACTGGAGTTCAATTGTAAAACATGATTAAATTACATAATAGAATGTATATTGTAACTAAAAAAGTCAATTTTTACAATAAAGGCGCACAATAGTTTCAAAGTAAGAAAAGTATGGTAAACCAGTTTAAACGTGTTACATAACACTATTGCATATGAATCAAAAACAAGTTAAAAAGCTTACAACAATTGAAAATATTAATCCTTTAAAACTTTGCAAAAAAGAAAAAATAGTTAAAATAAAATGTAACTATTGATAACAAATAGTAATATTATTAAGAGTTGTCTTGTGCTAACAGAATATTATCATAAAAATGTATTTTTCAATTATATTTTCTATCATTTTTTAATGCAATATTTTGCATTATTAATAATGTCTAAACAAAGAAACTCTAATATATTTACCTCACTATAAAAACCTTTAAACTATTATACACTATAAAACTAGAAGCATAATCATTTTCATGAGATATGAATTGTAAACAGAATGGAATGTTGCCATCAGGTGTTTTTATCGGGCAGGAAGTGATAAGAAAGGGTCAGCATAAACAAGTGTGGGGCTCAGGACGATCTTCCTCTTTACTGCATTTGGAATTCTAATGTTATCTGTTCTTTCAAGTGCTGATAGTACTGATAAGGAAAAGGCAGACTGTGGGCAAATATTTTCTGACGAAGTTATTTTATTTATCTTACGGTCTGAAAAAGTTATTTCGTTTATCTTTTGATCAGAATTTGTCGTTTCATTGTTCTGTTTATCAGCACTTTTCACTCCTGAAACATTCCTGATATGAAAGCTATCTCCCCCTTTGGTTTTCTGGAACCAGAACTGGTTCTGGTTTTTTTATCAATACGATAGAACCGGCCGGATTACTGGGGGGGCCGGACTGGCGCAGGGCCGGATTATAGAGGGACTACTGAATAGGCGGGCGAAAAAATATATATATTGGCGGGTTACTTGATGTCGTCGTAATTAATTGGACGGATTAAATGTGCGATTAAAGAGCGAGTTGAATAGCTAATGATTAATTATCAGAGGCCGTGTGAGATAATCCCTGGGTAACAGATTCGCCGTTTCCACCGCGTTAGAAACGCGCGGGCTGGTACAATGGTCTCGGCCACGTGAGTGCTTGCGAACGGTGCCTATCAATCACAACCAGCTTTGATCAGCACTAAATAGTGATCTACCTTAAGGGTACTATAATTATAGATTAATTAATTGATTATTCTAAACTGAAAATGATAACTGGTCGGCTGCAATCCCCTCGTGCCCCAGACTTCTGAATCCCTACATTTTTACCGACTGCCCAAACCCTACCTATCGGAACTACTCCCCCCCCCCTTAATGGTTAATTTAGCCTAATCTAATCATACTGAAATATTCGGTTCCTAATTAATAATGATCTACACTAAATGACTTAGCTGTCGAATGTGGGGGTGGAGTCGGTGTCCTGGCCCATCAGGCATGCTCAACACTCACAGACTGTCTGCTGCCTGCGTACGCCGCACCCCTTCCCAGATCCTCGCGCATGCGCACGCGCTAGTTGCATCCCCCGCCGCGGGTGGCGCCGCCACAATCTCCCCCCCCTAAAATGTGTTTTTTTTTTTTTTTTCATTTATTTTTTGTTTTTAGGGTAGGGAGGTGAGGAAGGTGTGGGGCTCAGCTTGGCCGGTTAAAACCCGGGCCCGAAGAGTCCGCCTCTCCTCCAGCAGGGAGGTGCCCTAAGTTCGAAAATGACTCCGCGGGGATGTGTCGCAAGTCGTCCACAGTTGGTTAGTTGAAGCAGCGGTCAGTGTTCTGAAACCCTTCTCCCCTTTTTTACTAGAAGGTAAGGTGTGTCAGCTCGCGTGCAGGAAGCGTGCTGGGCCCATAACCCAGAGGTCCGTGGATCGAAACCACGCTCTGCTACCAATTGCGGGGGAAACGCGAAATCTATTCAAAATCGCAGTATAGGCGGGCGAAAAAATATATATATTGGCGGGTTACTTGATGTCGTCGTAATTAATTGGACGGATTAAATGTGCGATTAAAGAGCGAGTTGAATAGCTAATGATTAATTATCAGAGGCCGTGTGAGATAATCCCTGGGTAACAGATTCGCCGTTTCCACCGCGTTAGAAACGCGCGGGCTGGTACAATGGTCTCGGCCGCGTGAGTGCTTGCGAACGGTGCCTATCAATCACAACCAGCTTTGATCAGCACTAAATAGTGATCTACCTTAAAGGTACTATAATTATAGATTAATTAATTGATTATTCTAAACTGAAAATGATAACTGGTCGGCTGCAATCCCCTCGTGCCCCAGACTTCTGAATCCCTACATTTTTACCGACTGCCCAAACCCTACCTATCGGAACTACTCCCCCCCCCCTTAATGGTTAATTTAGCCTAATCTAATCATACTGAAATATTCGGTTCCTAATTAATAATGATCTACACTAAATGACTTAGCTGTCGAATGTGCGGGTGGAGTCGGTGTCCTGGCCCATCAGGCATGCTCAACACTCACAGACTGTCTGCTGCCTGCGTACGCCACACCCCTTCCCAGATCCTCGCGCATGCGCACGCGCTAGTTGCATCCCCCGCCGCGGGTGGCGCCGCCACACAGTGAAGAAAGTGTTGATTTGGGGCAGCAGCAATAATATTTCGTTTTTACAGTTTTGATAAAACTTTGTAATGAATAAAAAATGAATATAAAAAATACAATATCGTTATTATTATTTTTTTTTTTTTTACATTGTACTATCCTGGTTTAGATTTAAAAAAAATATAACTTTACAAAAACTAAAATTATATATATTCAAGAAAATTAAGTGTTAATTGAAAAATTACAGAAAATTGCTCAGCGTTTTAAGGGTTAATGTCCCCCGCCCCTCGTCAAGAACTCGAGCGTTGTTCAGACCTCATTTTGCTCATTCAAATCTTGGTGCTCACTCCCCCATTAATACTATGATGCAGCTGTACAATGCTCTACCTGATAGTGTTGATGTGTTGTCATCGACCTTGACCTCATTCACTACGAGTGTCAGACACTGCTTTGAATTCTAACATTGCTGCTTGTTACTTTCAAATTAAAGTTACTAAGATATTTAAATCATCATTTTTTAAGTGTATTTTTATTGTTAGTGTAGTTATTTTGTGTGTGCTGGGATGTATTTATTATAGATTTAAGCTTAATGGGTTTAAAAGGTCTATTTATATTTGTTTATATTTATATATACATATATTTCTTAATACTATTGAAGACATGATGAGCATGATGCATGGACTTTGATCGAAACAAAAATATTTTAATTTATTTCCACTTGTAAACTAGGATTAGTAGAAGCTTTTATTAATATGTTGCAATGTAATTGGATTTATATCTGTATTGTAACATGTAAAATTTCAATAAATAAATAAACACTTTGGACGAGTTCCTGGGACTACTACAATGAAACAATGCAGTTTTTGACATAAATCCAATTCTTGATGTTTTCGGATTTGTAATGTAAAATTAATAAAAATAAATAAATAAATCAGACAAACAAAACAAAATAATATTTTATGGTCTCAAAACTTGGTCTCAGAGTTTAAGCTCAGACACTGACTGACTACGTGCTGATGGGTGATTATAATTGACTAAACCATTAACACCAGTTTATTTGTGGTCTCAAAATTTGGTCTGAGTGTTTAAACTCAGATATTAACTGACTAGGTGCTGATGGGTAGACTAAACCATTAACACCAGTTTATTTGTGGTCTCAAAACTTGATCCGAATTAATTTAACTTACGATTAAGTCCACGCCTTAAGATGTGATTACACCTGAAAGGGTTAAAGAATATAACCTTACAATAAGTATACGGTATCAAAACAAAGTTGAAAAAATAAAATACAAATGACGTGAGAGCCACTGTTGTATCCGGCGCTAACCTCCATAACTATAACATGCTGTAATTAATTAAGGAGACCATATAATTTCCTTTAAAGAGTTGATTATAAAACTTATTAAATACAATAATTATAATGCTTTAACATAGTTAAAATCCTACATTTGAGTGACACTAATTAAAAGCAATTGTACAAGAACATAATGTCCTAACATAATTTATTAAAGTGTAATTTGAAATTAAAAATAGAATAAGAATTGTAATGAAGTTGACATATTCTTAACTTATTTTACAATGTATTTAAGATAAAAAGATGTCCATATAAGTTTACTGTTTATATTACCATACAAAAATGTAAATATACACTATATATACAGGTTTCACTTGACGACTATTCACACACGTTTACCAAAGTTGTCATAACTAAAGGATATTATAAATACTATAGAAAATCATACTTCAATCACAAATAACAGCACAAAAGCGACAAAAGCAAACATAATCACAGCACATTCACTAACTTAATAAACAACAAACAAACAGATCGACAGACAACTAAACAGCTAGTGCCGGTTGGCCGGTGGCGAGTCAACGACCTAGTTACTACCATCGATGTATATGAGAATAACTAGGTCGCTCGCTCTGTGGTATAACTGCAGTCCGGCCACTGATCGCTTCCCCTACCACTTGTGCTTGGCAAAAGGAGGTGCTTGCCTGTGTTTTACCAGTTTTTCTCGTTGCGCCAAAAGATTGTTGGTTATTTTTTATATATATGTAACTTTATTATAATTGGTTACATATGTTTTTGGTTTTCATATTATAATTCCATAAACCAGAGACCTTTTGGATGAGCCTGTGGCAGAGCAGTCTTAAGCGTCAGGACTTTGAGCTTGGGTTTGGTTCGAATCCAGCCAAAACTGGAAGATTTATCAGTAATATTCACCTTCTACTGTACTGTTTCGCCCGCTTAAGGCCCGTGTACACGAGGCTAATACTAGCTGCTAATCGATTAGCGCTTATGAATTAGCTCCATGTAGACGCTCGATTAGCGGTGAAGCAGTTTACTCGATTGCTTGTTGCTTTAAACATGTTTGATAATAAAAGCGCTAACAAGTGGTGGGGGTGGTCACATGACCACTAGCACTAGTGAATTAGCTCGTCAATAGCTGAGTGGGCACTCTCGAAACACGCTAGTCGCTAGTTGTTGTTTTTTGTCAAATAGAGTTCACAATGTCTGATCTAAAATGGAGCATTTACCGGGTAATTCAATTTTTAGAATAATTCAAAACTTATCCTTGTTTGTGGGATACCTCTGACACCAATTACAACAAAACAGATATGAGAGAAACCGCTATTAATCAGTCATTGGAAGATCTTAAAGTTTGTGAGTATGGCAATTTGTCCAAAAATGCATTAAAAGCAAAATAACATCACTAAAAGACTGCTACTGGATAGAACTCAACAAAGTTAAAAAAATCAAAACACCAAAATCATGTCACTTCTATAACTGACTAGCGCTGACATTAACCCTAGATCGTGAGCATCAGGTGAACTAATGTGTGCTCCCAACTACTGAACTAATTTTAACGCTATTTTATTGTAGATGTATAATTACAATAAAAAGTACAAATATAAAAAATGTTCAACATTTTAGTTGAAACTTTTAACAATATCTTTCACTTATGATACAATAATAACTACAACAAAATAATTGAAAACTAGAACAGAGAAAAAGAACGCTAAGTTTTGTATACAATGTGCTTGGGTGGAGCGACAGACGAAGGATATTTTTGTTGGCTGCCTGATTGGCTGATTGGCTGCCTGCCCAATTTCATTCATAGACGATTTACTTTTTTGATAGGCTGAGGGAGTTGACCTAAGACATGTCTAAGTTGATGCTGTACTCTAGCGGAAGTTTTAGGAACTATCATTTACACTATCGACAGAAATATATCATTTCGGATATGTTCGTTAACTGCGTTTGAGGCAAAGCAGAGGCTCGGTATATATTAGTTTGCCAAATGGGAAGGGGCAAATTAGTCTTTGCCCAGCCTTTGCCTCCAGTTTGCTTGCTAGTAGGTTCCGCACTTCTGTTGTATCCTACGAGTACGATGTGGTTTTCAGTTTCCGGTTACGGTTATTTTTGGAGTTTCTATTACTGTTTTTAATTTGTTTTTTCGAGAAATTAGGAATAAAATTAAGCAAAGAAGTAGAATTTACTGCAAAGAAGGAAAAATTAAAAATACTGTATTTATATTCTACAAACGCCCTGACCAACCTGAATTGTGCTCTGTAGCATGTTTTAATTTATTGATTAGACTAATTGTGAAAAAATGTTTTAAATGGCCCTGATAATATTAGTTTTTAATCTTTTTCATTTGTTTTAGTTAATTCCTTAAATTACTAACAATTTTATTTTAAAAAAGTTGTGTGAACAATCTTGGACGTTAATTTTTTGGTAAAGTCGTTCACCAGGGACTGATGGTTGACTAGACGGCCATATGTAAAAATTAATTTTATGAGCCTTCCACAAATACAGACTACTTCTGACAATCATAAATTGACACTACACAATCACAAAAATAAGTTTTCCTTTTAAAAATAAAAATTTTCCTTTTACACTAAAAAGCCCAGAAATAAAGCATAATTCTTCTGGATACTCAAATTAGGAAAATGTTACTCTCTCTGAGATAAAAAAATTCATCGCTATCATGCTGAAAATGGGTGTTTGTAGAAGGATAAAATTGGAAGATTACTGATCTACTGGACCTAATCTCCAATACCCTTTTATAAAGCAACTCATGTCCTTGCGAAGTTTTGAAGCTCTGAGCAGAATGATGTGCCTAACATTAAGGACCGAGTTACGCAAGGGTACGACCCTTGAGTGAAAATTCGGCCGTTCCTTGATTTGGTAAATAACGCTTTTGTATGTCATTATGTTCCTAAACAAAACCTGAGCTTAGATGAGAGCATGGTAGGGATGAAAAATGGATGTGCTTTCATCCAGTATTTGCCCAACAAGTGACATGCACGGTACGGCATCAAGAGTGATGCCTCAACCATATATGTTCTGCAGTTGTCCTTGTTATGTGGAAAAGACTTCTTGGCAAACCATCCTGGCCCACACACCCAGAAAGTTGTACTGGACTTACTCGAGAAAGGAAGATGTCTTGATAAAGGCTACCATGTGTTTACGGACAACTTTTCCACCAAGATTCCCTTTGTATGGCCCATACACACATATGTTGTTGATATCATTGTTCCACCACTTGTAAAAATTATTAACCAGTCACAGGAAAGTGGTATTTTCCCAGAGAGAATGAAATATGCACTTATTAAGCCTATTTATAAAAAAGGTAATCCTAACGATTTAAATAATTATCGCCCCATTGCAATTCTAACATCATTCTCAAAAATTTTTGAAAAGATTGTTTGTTTGCAGTTAAATGATTATCTTTTACAGAACAACATAATCAACTTTACCCAACATGGTTTTCGTAAAGGTTTCTCAACAGAAACAGCAATAGCTAAATTTGTTGACATAGTTCTTGTGGCCTTGGATAGGTCGCGGCGCATCTGTGGGGTGTTCTTCGACCTGTCCAAGGCTTTTGACTGTGTCATACATGAAATTTTGATTCAAAAATTAAAACATTATGGTATAGGTAATGCTTCCTTAAACTGGTTTGAATCTTACTTGGCTCAGAGAAAACAAAAACTGTGGTCAATGCCAATGATATTTATAACTCATCAGATTGGGAAGAAGTTTCAGTTGGTGTCCCTCAAGGGTCAATCCTAGGACCGGTCCTATTTATAATTTATGTTAATGATCTATTTAAATTGCTGGACTTGGATCTTATTCAGTACGCTGATGATACTACTGTATTGTTTGAAGAACCTGATTATGATATACTGAGCTGTTCTATACTATCACAAGTGCCACTTTTTACTGACTGGTTTAACTCTAATGGTTTATCATTGAACATAGCAAAAACTCAATTTTTAACGTTTCAATCAAATTATTTTCTAAAAGAGAATTTTGATTTAGTCATAAATAGTGCAGTAGTAAATAGCCATAATAGTGTAAAATTTCTTGGCATCACTATAGATCAACATCTTAACTGGAAAGACCATTTAGATGAACTTGGGAAAAAATTAAACTCTGCTTGCTTCTCCATTAGAATGATTAAAAAGGTTACGTCTAAGGATGTACAGACAATGGTATATTATGCTTATTTTTTTTTAATTATTAAAATATGGCATTCTTGTATGGGGTAACTCAACTGGCACTGACCGGATATTTTTATTACAGAAACGTGTTGTCCGCATACTTGCTGACAAACCAATTAATTACCCCTGTAGAGCATTATTTAGACACTTGAACATCCTTACCCTATATTCTCTATACATCTTGGAATTGGCCTGTTTTACTTTCAAAAATAAAAACTATTTTTTATCTCAGAAAGATATTCATGAACATTATACAAGGTACAAAAACAGTTTACCAACAAATCAACATAGACTGTCCAAGTATGAAGATTCTCCTTATTATTTGGGGCCTAAGATTTTTAATAGGTTGCCTGATACCTTCCAAAACATAACTACTTTCTCAACTTTTAAGAAGGAACTGAAACAATGGCTTCTGCAAAAAGCATATTATTCTCTTAATGAATTTTTCTGTTAACATTTTGTTGTGTGTAAATGTATGTATGGACAAGTCACTGGGTCTATGATTAAAAACAGACTGTAATGTGATGTATAATACAATAAATAAATATGTGAGCTTCGTGACAGACGTTTTTTACAGGAACTATCAACAAAATTTCAAAAGGCCTGCCAAAATCCCATGTCAATGCTAACTTCCAAGTGACAGAACCTGTGTACTACAGACAAGACAAGGTCATAGTTGGTTTCAAAGAGAAAACTACTAAGAAGCCTGTGTTCTTGCTTTCACGCTTGTGAAGCTCGGCAGAAGACTGTGAGAAACTCGTGTGGCAGGGAAATCGTAAAACCAGTAGTGATTGATAAGTACAATAGGTTTATGGGTGGTGTGGACTTCTCTCCTGTACTAGGCGAACTAGGAGGTATTGGAAAGTTATTTTTTCAATTTTCTTGACACACGTGTCCAAAATACCTACGTTTTGCAGTTCTTGCAATGCGAAGGTTTGACAAGTGTCATGACAAGAGAAAATTTCTTAACTCTGTGATACTCTCCCTAGCTGGCTCAGTAGACAACTCTTCTCTAGTCAACTACTTCCAGTCACTTGGCACTGTGGACACCATCACACCGATTCCAAACATATACTGAAGAAGGCTTACATATTGGTGTCCTGGGTGTAATTGTGGGATCCATAAATGGTGTTTTAAGGACTTGGAACACAAGTTTAGACCTAATCGTTCAATGAGAAAAGCCCAAAGCAACAGAAGGTGAAGAAGACGACTATATTTTTTTCAATTAACTATTTTTCAAAATTTTCATAATCGATTATTATAAATCCAAAATGACCAGTTTTTATTTCATTCTAATCTCAATAAACTGTACTATGAATACAATCTAAAAATCTCCCATAGTGCATTAGTTTTTATAACAACATATAAAAGAAGACATCTGCAATGGCTTTTCATTGAAACATTTCATCGAAACAGAGACATTCCCTAAGCTTATGCCTATGGATAACAAGGTAAACATACAACAAATTTATTTATTTAGTAGAGCATGTTTTTATTTACATTTTAGTGTATGTTACAACTCTGTAGTGTTTATAAAATATTTTTACTACAACTATTTCCGTTTTAACAAATTTTCTGTTTTGTGTAGTGTATGCAGTTTTTGAGGTACAGTATTTTTATTTATGTACATATCATGCATTATGTGCATATTTCCTAAAACTACATAAAATTTGGAATATCTTGGCTATCTTCAATTTTTTGTTTTATTATTACATCATTGTTTGTCCATGGTATACTGCTACCCCTTTTTTCAGTATTTCTTTATTCAAGTTACCAGGGGGGGAAATTAAATTGTTTTGATATATATTATATATTAGCCTATTCTTTTGTGATCAAAATGATACCAAACATTATTAGAGTTACACTCTATAATTATTTTTTTTTTTTAAGTCTGCAAATCGACTTAAAATTGCCTGCCGGTTAGGGAAAAATAAGTGCCGGTTCAAGAGTTGTGTAAAAATGTTTGGTGATTTTCAGAATAACAATATGATTTTATAAACATAGGCGTCATTGTTGATCAGCTTTCTACTCCATCCAACGATAACTTTAGATCTAATCTTGCAACTAATCTTAACCAAAATCAAAATATACATTAGATTTTAAGCCTAATGCAATGATTTTTTTAAGTTTATTTTAAAACTAGATGCCTCATTTTTGTTAAAAACAGAGTCAATAAATTTGAAATAAAGAAATGTTTCCCATGTTTAAATTCTTTCTTGTTTCCCTCAAATAATGTTAAGTATCCAGTAGTTAAAAATTACACTCATATTTCATGAGGAAAGATACTATTATATGCCATATATTACAACAAAAAAATCTGCAGCCAAAGTGTTAACCAAGGTATCAATCGATCAATAAAAGCTCTTTATTCATGAAATATATACAGCATACATTGAATAGTGTTAATATTTTAAACATATTGTTGCATGCTTACCGTACTAAGCTATTTGTAAAAATGGTTTTTTTTTCAGAATTTTGATCAAATTACGTTTCTTGCACAACAAATATTTGTTCAGTTCAGTGCTTGATTGACACTGATATAAAATAAAATATTATTAATACTCATGAATGATAAAATTATAGAAGAATGCTTACTTTCTTTATCACAGTCGACTTTTCCCATGACAACTTGCCCTGCATCGGGAAACTCTTGGGCAACTTTGTCAGCTGCTTCATCAAATATTGGAGCCAACAGGTTGCTGAACCGACACCAATCAGCATAAAAGTTGATAAAAACTAATTCGTTTGATGCTGAAAAAAATATATAAACTGTCAAATGTGAATTAATTAGTTTAGAAATACAAATATTGTACTTAAGATTAAACAAAGATGAGATGACTAATATCAATTTTCATTATGCCACTTTTAAGGCTCTTTGGTCAAACAAATGTTTTGTTTTTCAATTGCAATGTCTTTATATCAGTTATTAAACGCCTGCCAAGTAGTTCTTTCATTAAAATTATGTTTATAGTTATAAGTTCATCACCTCAAAGATGTGAATTTGGGCTTTCTTGATACATTCAGAATTTAGAAACTATTTTCCCGATTATTCCTAAATTTAACAAACAGACCCTCACAGGACTGGCCTTGCTCATAAGTTATTTTAAATTAAGTAATTTTACTGCAAATAAGCAAATTTGATTTTAAATAATAAATGTTATATGTTTGTTTTTATTTTATTACGATGAGAAATACAGTGTTGTGTTTGTTATTTTGTTTTTTAATATCACACAATTTACAAAATTGATTAACTTTATGTAATGAACTTGTGGTTGTACTTTTACCTGCATGTTATATAACAATCCAATCGCTACGTACATGTACAGCGAGACACAGCACCCGCATCCCCCGACAATTATACCCCGCCCATCCCAGGGGAGCGGGAGGGGTCAAGTCTATCCATAGGAAATTTAAGAGAACTAAGGACCTCATTGATAGAAATGTTTATATGAACATTTAGGAAATAGTGTTAAACATGAAATGCGAAATTCAAGAGCTAGTCACATATATAAATATTTCACTGATTATGATTAAGAAGTTGGGAGTGTCCATTATTAAACCTGATAGTCCCATCTCAGTAAATCTTAATGAGCTTAATAATTATTATATTAATCTTCCTGTTGATAACACCAGGGCTATCGTATTTTCAGATCATCTTAGATCTCAGATTCCAACTCCTCGTGATTCATATTTTACTTTAACTATGAAAAATGAGAATGAGGTCCATAAATTTATTACGATGATTAAAAGTAATGCAATTGGGGCAGACAAAATTTCTATGAAATTATTAAAAGTTATAATCCCTGCAGTTTTATCTGTTATCAAATCAATCTTGAACAAATCACTTGCATTCTCAGTATTCCCATCTGCCAGGAAATCAGCGAATGTTCGGCCAATCATCAAGATGTCCTATCCATCTTCTCCATCTGATTATCGACCAATCAGATGGAGAAGTATCTTCCCTGCACTCTCTAAATGTCTTGAGAGGATTGTTCACTAACAAGTATGTAATTATCTCTCTAGTAATGACCTTCTTAGTAAGTTTCAGTCAGGTTTTCGGAGAAATCACGTACCACCACTGCACTGCTATAAATCACTGAGGATATCCGAAAAGCGATGGACAAGTGACATTGCTCACTCTGTTGATTCTTCCAAAGCATTTGATTGTGTCCATCATCCAATGCTCAGTCAAACTTTCTCATCTTGGTTTCTAGTCTGAAGGTGTTTCCTGGTTTGAGTCCTATCTGACTGGCAGGCGTCAGCGTGTACATGTGAATAACGAATACTCTAGTTGGGGAAGTGTAACCAAAGGTGTCCCTCAGGGCTCTGTGCTTGGACCTCTACTGTTTACTCTGTACATCAATGACTTGTCCAACAACATTTCTCACTGTAAATATCACCTTTATGCTGACGACTTACAAATATACTCTCACATTGATGAATCAGACTTAAATGAAGGGGTTAATAGAATGAATTCTGCCATTAAATCTATTGGTGAGTGGGCATTCAGACACAGCTTAAAACTGAATAACATTAAGACTCAACCTATTATTATTGGACATAACAGACTGATGCCATAGATTGATCTTGACACAGTACCCCGCATCTCTATTGATAATAATTCACTTAACTACTGTGACAAAATTAAGAACTTGGGACTCCTTATGAATACTACACTTGCATGGTCTTATCATATATCTTTAAGAAGTAATAGGGTTTTTGCTGGTATTCACACTCTTAAAGAGATGTTTTAACTGTTTAGCTTTAGATGTTAAGATTATGCTATTGAAAACTCATGTATTTCCCCACTTTGACTACTGCGACGTTGTCATCAATGACATGCCTACCCATCTTCCAGATAAACTTCAATGAGCGCAGAACTACTGTCTACGTTATATTTTCAATCTCTGTTGAGATGAACATATCACTCCTTAATTCAAACGTTTAAATTTACTGAAGTTATTTGAGTATAGAAAGATCAAAACTTTATCTTTACTGTGTACAATCTTCTTCAATCCAAAAATCCTCCTTATTTAGCTTCAAGATTCTTGACTAAACATTTTTTTGGGTTCCTTCTTAATTTACTTTTACTCATCTTCTATGTGATTTTGCTGGGTTAATTGAAAAAAAACTTGTTTGTATTTGTTAAAAGTTAACCCATGATTACACAATATGCTGTTTTTGATACACCATCGTACATTCATGTCTATGTGTGTGTATTGTTGTTGTGTGGGTATGTGAATAAATGAATAAATGATTGGATGGATGGATGGATGGATGGATGGATGGACAGATGGACGAACGAGCGAATGAAAAAGCCTTTATTTTAGTGGCAAAGTTAGGACTATACAATCCTCTCTTCCACTTAACCACATCAACATTTAAATATAATAATACATATTTTTAATTCATATTCAACACTAAACAATGCAAAATATAAATCTCAAATTGATAATATAACAGTTTAACTGAACATTTAAAGGTGTGTGTGCGTGCGCGTGTGTAAGTGTATATCTGATTAATATAAATATAATGAGAAGCAACATGTTTGTGACTATTTGTATAAAGAACAGAAAGGGGTATAACACAATCAGGGTTGATTGATGAATGTTGTTGTCCTGGTGTTTAAATGTGAGTTTGGCATTGGGGATAGAAATATATATATATATATATATAACTTTTCAGCCTGAACTAATATGATATTACTACCTGTTATATGCCTTGCTGGACAAGCATAGTAAAATACATGAGAATGAAGGTACATGCCCGCACAATCATTAAGTGTATATAAGTAATTTCCTGTCATTCTTCCCTAGTGTTTCTAGCTGTTCACTGACACTAATTCAAATCAAGTTAAGGTGGTGCAGCCAAAGTTAAAAAAAATTCTAATTTTGTATGCAAATATTTATTTTCTAAAAATTTAAAGAGTATTTTTTCATGACTATTTTTTTATCATGTCAGAATAAGTCAAAATATGTACAAATTTTGAATAAAGTATGTTTTGAATTTGAAGTCATTTTAATCAACACTGGGGCAAGTTCATCTTAGAAACGGTTTGACTTTACAAAAACAAATTTTAAAATTAAATACAACCAGCCTGACATATTTGGTTTGATTATAATTACATTTTTATTTTTAAACTTAATCTTCTTATATTTGCTAAAAATTAATGGAGATATTTACTGGATAGAAAATCATGTCCATTTGTTAGGACGAATGTACACTATATTTTGCAATACTCAAATTATAAATATATTAATTTGTTTAGACACTCGACTTACTCCAAATGTATAACACAATTTATGGTTATAAGCTTTCTATATTCTGATACTGCCCGTACCCATCCGAATGCACAGCAACAAGTACACACGAACGGCCCTGCCTGGCTCCCTGACCAACTGCTTTCTTAATAATAGTAATAATAAATCTTTATTGTCATACAAATTTGTACAAATGTTTGACAAAGTCAATATACAGCAATAGCTGCCAAGTCACACATATTAATCTAAGTTTAACTAAATTAGAATTACAGAAGTCAGTCATGAAATACAGTCATAATGGGCTTTCAAAATGAATTAATGTTTGCTAAAATGTAGATGCATAAAAAACCATATGAAAACAAATGAAGCATATTAAGATACCACTGCAAAACAATAATCCATAAACAAACACCAAAACAATAAATAATTTAATGCGCTGTAAACACTAACTAATAATGCAAAACCAATACAAAATAAAAGATAGATACAGATTTAATAACAATTTTGATACATAGTAGACAATAAATCATTCAAGTAGACCTACTAGTTTATATAATTTAAATTTCAAATAAAAAAGACTATGCAAAAGTGTTTCCTATTTAAATTTGTACTTAAATTGTGTCTAATTTGAAAACTATCAGCACGAAGGATAAGAGTAAAACTCTTGGAGGCAATAAAAAGGGTTGTTTAAAAGCCAGGAGTAAATCAGTTTTTTTAATTTACTTTCAGGATACTTTTTAATTAGGGGCTGTAGTACATTATATGGCTGAAGAGCTACTGGAGTGTGACTATTTATGGTTTTAGTTAGCCTACAATAGGTTATTGCAGCTAGTTCTTTACTGCAAGTATTATAGCAGTGAACTTCAGAATTAAATTTCAATAAATCAGAATTTTTCAGAACATATAGAGTTAGGTCGTAGATGTAAAGATTGGAATGGTCAGATGTAAAAGAATGGTCAGAATTCCTTGACTAATAAAAGTGGCTTGCAGTGTTCTAAGTGTTCCGAATCTGTAATGATTCTTAAGACTTTTTTAAAATTAAGATCTCGTAAACCTTAGAGCAATTCCCCAAAAAATGAGGCCATATCTAAGTAAAGATTGAAAGTAAGCAAAATAAGTTAAGCGTACAACATTTTTTTTAAGATGAAAGATAAGGCATCTCAGAAGTTAAAGAACTCTGGAAAGCCTGACAGATAGTTGTTCTATATGTGGTGTCCAATTCAATTGGGAATCAAGCTGCACCCCAAGAAATTTGACAGAAGACAAAAATTCTTCTTCGAGATCAACAAGTTCAGTATTAAGATGTTTTAATGTAAATGTTTTAATGTAAATAGAATATTTTGGGTTTTACTCTTGTTTAAAAGAAAACCGTTGGATTGAAACCAACGGGAAGCATCTAAAATTGTGTTCTTAACTATTTCTTAATTCTTTTAAATTGTTGCCAGTGCTTATGAAAGTCGAGTCATCTGCATAGAGGATTGTTTTGGAGTAAATAGAGAGGGGCAAATCATTTCTTGTAATTATAAAAAGGAAGGGGCCAAGTACAGAGCCCTTAGATACACCATAATAATAAATCTTTATTGTCATACGAATTTGTACAAATTTTTTACAAAGTCAATATACAGCAATACCTGCCAAGTCATAAATATTAATCTAAGCTTAACTGAAATATAATTACAGAAGTCAGTCATGAAATACAGTCATAATGGGCTTTCAAAAATTAATTAATGTTTGCCAAAATGTAGATGCATAAAAACTATAGGAAAACAAATGAAGCATAGTAAGATACCACTGCAAAACAATAATCCATGAACAAACACCAAAACAACAAATAATTTAATGCACTAACTAATTATTCCAAAACCCATACAAAATAATAAATAGATACAGAACAATTTATGATACATAGTAGACAATAAATCATTAAAGTAGACCTACTAGTTTATACAATTTAAATTTATACATACTTGACATCAGCACTGGCTCTTGTTACTCTTGTTACCAGACACCATATATGTAAACTATTTGTTTACGATTTTTTAAGTATGAATGAAAGAATTTAAGTGAAAGGCCAGAGAAACCATAATGCTTTAATTTAATTAAGAGGGCAGAGTGATTAACAGAATCAAAGGCCTTACTCAGGTCACAGAGGGTGGCCCGAGCAATGACCTTATTTTCAAAAGCCTGAAGAACTTCTCTTATCAATTTATCTATTGCCTCAGTTGTGGAAAATTCCTGTCTGAAACCAAACTGAGATGCATTAAGAAGATTGTTTGTTTCTAAAAAAATTGATAGTTTTGGTCATAGACTAAACCCTCTAATAATTTAGAAATTGTTGGAATCACAGAGATGGGACGAAAGCTGCTTGGTTTGTCTCTTGGTCCTTTTTTATAAATACTCTGGATACTTTTTCTTGTATCCAGGACAGAAAACATTCCTTTTTGTAGGCATTGTAAGTGGGATAGCAAAACTTGATATCACCTGTTTAAGCACATTGTTGGACATGTAATAGACATCAGTGCTTCCAGAGCTCTTCAACCTCTTAGCTGTCTTTATTACATCCTCAGGTGTAAGAGATTTCCATGTGAAGACTACTGAGGGAGGCCTATGATTTCTGTTTAGAAATTCAGTACAAGTTACGCTCTGTTCGCTTATTTGGTTCTTTATTTCTTATACTCAGTCAATGAAATACTGATTAAAGGTATTAGGATTGATAGTTATATTATCATTCGGATGACCCTTACATTCTTTAATGATGTTCCAAGCTGCTCTCGATTTATTCATGCTTCTTTGAATAAGGTTTGCATTGTATGAAAGTTTGGCATTCTTTATTGCCTCCTTATATTGTGCTTTTAGATTACAGAATGTCTGATTCAGAGTTTCATCAATAGGCCTACTTTTTTTGCATAAACTATGAAGGAATATAAGTCTTTCTTTCATTGCATTAAGTTCGGCTAAAAATTACATGGATTTTTAGAGCTTTGCTTGTATTTTTTAAGTTTTAAAAGAGAATTAGTGTTATTAATAAGAATATTGAAGATGTTTAAATAGACGATCTGCAGTGGTGTGTGGTTCAATAATAGAGCCCCAGTTAAAAAAATTGTAAATTAATTTTTAGAGTTAAAACTTTAAGTGTGGCAGAAAAAAACTAGGAGGCCGGTTCGATACAATTGGATTTAGATTGACATTACAGTTTAATACATTACCAGAAGGCCTAGTAGGGTTTAAATGAAATACAATACCATCAAGGTCATAAAAAGGGAAAACAAATGAGTTGACAGAGAGAATTAATAAACAATAAGGAATTAATAAAACAAATAAGGAGGAGATCGGCCTCTCCTTAAAAAAAAAAAAAAAAAAATTCTATTAAAATTACAGTTTACAAAAATATTATCAAAGCAGTTTTTTCTCTAGTATGTGCCTTGTTTACACAATAAAAATCAAACTGACTTAGCATATTAACAAACATTTTTGCAGTTTTCTTCTTTGATGTTACATCAAAATTTGAGTTAAAGTCACCTATTACTATAATGGTGTAGTTTTTAAATTGTGTTAATTGAAATAAAAAAGTTTTGAGAATGTTAAGAAAGGAAGCTGGTGAGTCGTAGATAGATACTACTAGAAGTTTTATACTGTCAATAAAAGCTGCAGCAGCTTCAAAATGAAATTCAACGCAAAAGGCACTTATATCATAAGGCTTGGATTTGAATGATTTGTGAACTAAAACTAGTGATCCGCCTCTTATGTGTTCTCTTCGACCATGGCAGCAGCACAGTAAAAATTAACTGCCACTCCAGCTGTTATCTGCCTCTCATGGCCGAAATCGCCAGAAATACAGTGTGCAAAAGCCACTGAAGTATTGCTCCGAAACTCTTTCAGTAACATGGTCATGTCTTTTTCGATTACTTTAATGTTGCCATTGGTTGTACTTTGTCAACAAGAGTACAAGAGGTTGTACTTTGGTTAATTTGAGAGGTATGATTACTGAAGGTAGCTGTAGTCTCTTTATATCTGACAATCTCACTGTACAGCAGTCTTGCTACATGTTTTTCCCTTTTTGGTTTATATGAAAGATGTGCATCGTATGGTAACACCTCTGAAGTAGGTATAGGACCAACAGTTGTGCATTATTTTAAGTGGCAACAAGCTGTCTGATTTTGTTGTTTACTTCTGCAACTATGTTTTGTCTCACATGGTCAATGTGGAGGTCGTAACGGTATGGTATTGTGGAAATGATCGTATTGGTGTACGAAAAGCTTTTTAGTTGAGTTTCAAGAGTGTTTATTATGTGTTTTGATAGGTTCTCAGATTTACTGTTGTCATTATATGCATTATTACAACCACCTATTGTTATGATCCAGTCTTTCTCACCATAAGGAAACTGCTCAATATTTGTTCCAGACTCCGTTATAATCTTGATTGGAGCACCGGGATGAATTTGACCATAAACGTTAAACCTATCACCCATCAGATCCTGTAACGAACATGCCAAATCTCTTCCTTGGATAGCTGTCACTATTGTTATATTTGACTCACTTCTAACATTTTTCTTTATATATTTTAAAGAGTATTACTGTGCGTATTTCCATATTTTTCATTGGTTTTACAAAATTTTAGTTTGTTTTCAATAGTATCATGCTTAAGGGTTATGGGGTTGTCAATGCAGTTGACTCTTCTTGTAGTGGATGAAAAGTGTTTCTTGCTACAACAGTGCATGTGGGATTTTCTACTTGGATATCCCCTTGCTGGTAGAAATGTTGTAAATTCTTAATTTTATCTTTCAGTTTCAAGTTCTCCATATGCAGCATTAAGTGTTCCTCCTTGTTACAAACTTTCTCTTAGTATGAATGGGTTATGGATCTAAGGTTTTTTTGTGTATTTTTTGGTTTTTTGTAAGTGATAAAAGAGTATCCCTCGTCACTGCAAAGCCCTTATTTAATACATATAGGAGCGTTTTCTTACACAGTCAATGTTATTAACATCTGGAATGAGAATATTTTTTTTAAAATTTGGTTTCTGTGTGTTTAGTAAAATGTATTCATTTGAGAGTATAACCACAGAATATAGACAGATACAGAAGCCCCACGGTATAGGAAATAATGAAACGGGCAGTTCATGGTATTTCTCAAAATGAAGGCATTGAGACGGTCGCTAACTGGTGCGGTGTTGCCAGTTCATAGTGCGGGATTTCCATTCTCCCGCAGTGAAGGGAGGAAGACAGAACTCCAACCGATAGTCGGACAGGACACCAAGGGCAAGGCCCAGAAGACTCCTGCTTACGTACACTGAGTTGCATTTACTTTGCATACGAGGTACGTCCAGAAAGTAAGTTCCATTTGGTAATAAAAATAATTTGTCTACAGATACAGAAAAAATATTTATTGCACTAAAATCTACAACTCTTAAACTACTTTTCTACATAACTGCCGAAATTTTGCAGGCATTTGTCATAGCGTGGCACAAGTTTTTCTATGCCTTCTTCATAGAAGGTTGCCGCCTGTGTCTTCAACCATTTGGAAACATTTTCTTTCAGCTTTCTTTCTTTCATTTTCTTTCTTTCTTTCTACAGTGTCATAAGAAACCCAATTTTTATTCTCTGTAACTATCTGTGACAGAAAATCTTCACCGCCTTCATCATAACGGTTCAAAAACTGAAGTGCACTACCCATCCGTTGTGTTTTGTGTTGCTCAGTAAGAATTTTCGGTACCCAACGTGAGCAAAGTTTTCAAAATTTCAGTTTTTCGGTAACAATTTCATGAATTAATGATCGTGAGATTTGGGGGAATTCCATAGCGAGAGCACTCATTGTAAACTTTCGGTTTTCCTTGATCTTCTCATCAATCGTGTGAACCAGTTCTTCTGTAATCAAAGATGGACGCCCACTTCGTTCTTCATCATGCACTTCATTACGTCCTTCATTAAACTGTCGGACCCATCTTCTCACCATTGAATCACTCATCGCATTTTGTCCGTAAACCTCGCAAATTTGCCGAAAAATGTCAATCGGTTTCACTTTCTTAGCATTCAGAAAACGAATCACAGATCTGATTTCACAAGCGGCGGCATTTTCGATCAACACCGACATTTTAAACAAGCACAACAAAGCGTATGAGACTGACAGCGATCTCAAAATGGCGCACGTTTCTTCTCCTTGATACAGAGCGTCTGCCGCGCATGCGCGGAACTGCGATCGCAGCGCTGCAGCGGATATAAATGGAAACGGAATTTACTTTCTGGACATACCTCGTATTTTGACCCTAGACATCCTCTTGTTTGAATTTCAGCCAAATTCTTAAAGTACATAAGTTGTACATTGAGCAAATGAAATCTATTTTATACACTTCTAAATAAAGGGAATTATGTAATTGTATTCTTAATTAACAAGTTTATGAAACATTATTTATGATAATTTATTAAATTAAATTATGAAACAATTATTTGTTTAAGGATGATAAAATAACTATGGTTCATAAGAAAGCCAATATTTTTATTCTGCAGGTAGCTTGGACATTGTCACTAATATTACACCACGAGGAACTATAAAATATAATATATAATTTAGACATACATACTATACAGAATTTATTCACCACAATTCATCAATACATCCATCCCTTAAGTTCATTATTTTTATTCATTTCTATCAGGGCTCACTATTTTTAAACCTTCTAATTTGCCAAATTTACTTATTTTATACCAACTGGATATTATCAATGTTTATGGCGACTGACTACAGTCTCAGTGAAGTGGCTCCAGAAAAAGTGTATAATATGTGGTAATATCCAACAAACATTACTATATTTGTGCACACAACCTACCTGGAAAAACTGTAAGTCCACTCACCTATATAAACATCTCAGAAAATATGACAACACAAGTAACTAACTCAATCTCAAGAAACTGCATTTTAAATCAAAACTACACTTTGAAGAAATCAATTCATTATAAAACACTATTTTAACGTAAAATATATATCCATTTTAAATATAGTTTAAATATAATATAACAAACTATCAATAAGTGCCTCTTGATACACATTCATAAGTGACATCAGAGGCCAACTCAATTAAGACAACATAGCTTCCAACTCAACACTATCAACTGCACAGTCTTAAGTGTCACATCTGGGTCATTGAATGTGAGTGACCTGACACCTGCTGTCTCAGCAGCCATAGTATAAATTTATACTACCTTGGTGCAGCCATAGTATAAAACTGCTGAACACACTGTCCGATATATCTCTGTCTTATTTATTGACATTTTGGAACAAACTGAACATAGTTATATAGCTACTTTAATATATAAAACAATTATATTTTTCCATATTTTAATAATAACAAAGACTACTGGAATCAGTCAAACCAGGATATAAAAAACTGAACCTCACTGTTTTTTTAATTATTCTGACAACTTTTAACATTTATTTGACATCAGGAAGACAGTTAAACCTTGTAAAAAAACTGAAACCATATTTTCCCATTTCTTAAAACTTCGACATCAGGAAAACAGACAAACCTTGTAAAAAAACTAAAAATATATTTTCTATTAACTGATTAAATACAACTTACATTATGACCAATGAAAATAGTAAGTTCGCAGAGGGAGATATTGTTTTATGAAAATAAAAGGATATAGACACCGGTTTTGTAATTTTTGTGACTTTAAAAATTACAAAAAATAACAAAGGCACACAAAAATTCAACATTATCTGTTTTGAAGACGACTCAGTTACACAAGTCAGTGTTTCCTTACCTATAAAATGTTCTTACATATGGAGTTCAGCAACCCGATAATTACAGAAATAAAACATTCAATAAAGCGATAAAAATAGCGGAGGTAGAATTTAAAGCCTTTTCAAAGAAATCAAATGATGACACGACCTGTCAAACTGACAGCTTAGCTAATCAGTGTTCCTTTACTGCTGGAAGAACAGTTAACATTGTCCCACCCAAATTATAACACTTCTCTAAATGAAATTATTCAAAATAAAATTCAAGATTCTGACCTTGAAACCTCTCTCTCTCTCTCTCTTGCAGCTGAGATTGATGGTTGGACATTTCAGAGAAGTAACAAAACAGCTCAAATGCACCAATAACAACGAACAAAAGATTCAAAACAAACCCTTAAGCACTCTGCAACATAAACTCCTGACTCTAACCATCAATTACTATACCAACCAGTATCTCTCAATTACTATACCAACCAGTATCTCTCAATTACTATACCAACCAGTATCTCTCAATTACTATACCAACCAGTATCTCTCAATTACTATACCAACCAGTATCTCTCAATTCAACTGGCTCAGTTAAAAACTCGCCAAGCTGTGGAGCAACAGATGAGTGCATTACACAAACACTTTCTGAGCCAAGAACAAGGAATTCTGAACACTTCTGGCAAATTGCGTAGCACATACTTAGTTAAAAATAGAAGACAGGAAAAGAAAACCAATAAATTTAGTATTTCATTACAGCTAAAAAAGAGTAACACATTTCTTAAAAAGAACAAGGACAACACAGCCATCTTTGCAAGGACTTCAATATCATTGAGGTGAAAGCAGAGATTAATCAACCTAAACCTGTTTTTAAACCCAATGGACCAAATCACCATCTTAAACCTTCATCCACTTTCAACCGCAAACCAGCCCTATACTCAAAACCATTAACAGACAGCCAATCTTTAGAGGATTTTTATAATAAAAATATAGCTTTTTATAAAGAACATACATACATACATATCCGGAAACCCGCTCCAGTTCACTCCTGGGTTCGGGCGTTCACCAAGCCTCTCCATTCCTGTTTGTTATTCCACATCTCTCTTCTCATCACCTCCCCCCACACAACCCCCCTCTTCTCCACATCGACTTTCACGCCATCCAACCATCTTCCCCTAGGTCTTCCTCTGGGTCTTCTGCCCACCACTTCCATCTCCTCCATTCTTCTAGGTATTCTTTCTTGTCTCATCCTCTTCACATGCCCGTACCATCTTAACCGTGACCTCTCCACCCCCATTCTCAAACTCTCTTCAGTTAAACCTCTTCTTATCTCGTCATTCTGGATCCTATCTCTTCGTGTTTTGCCTTTGATGGCTCTTAGAAATCTCATCTCCCCCGCTTGTATCCTACTCCACTCCCTTTCCGATAATCTCCATGTCTCAGCTCCATACGTCACCATGGGTTTATAATAAGTTTTAAACATTGCTACCTTGGCCCTTTGCGGTACACTTCCAACCCATACCAGGTGTTTCACGCTTCCAAAAAACCTACCACCCACTTCCAATCTGTTACTTATTTCTTGCTCCATTTTCCCATTGCTCGATAACACTGTTCCCAAATACTTAAACTCCTCCACCTTCTTCAAGCTCTCCCCATTCAACTCCACGACCCCTCCCAGGTCCGTATCTCTACCCACCACCATCACCTCACTCTTCTCCATGCTCACCTTCAGACCTCTCTCCATCATCTTTACACTCCACTTATTCAATACCTCCTGCACTTCTTCTACACTTTCCCCCCACAACATAATGTCGTCCGCAAACAACATCACATTCACCCCTCCTCCTACATCCTCCTTAATTTCCCTCAGCATCACCTCCATTATTACATTGAACAAAACTGGTGATAACACACTCCCTTGCTTCAGCCCCTTTTTTACTTCAAACCACTCAGTATTCCCCATACTAGTTCTAACCCTACATCTATGTGTCCTATATAACTCCTTCATCCATCCAATCATTCTTTCATCTATTCCTATCCTCCTCAAGCTCTCCCATATACTACTTCTGTTAACAGTATCATATGCTTTTTCCACATCTATGAACACCATGAACAACTTCTTGTCATATTCCCAATACTTCTCGATCATTTGTCGCACTGCAAAAATCAGATCTATGGTGCTTCTTCCTTTCCTGAACCCATGTTGTTCCTCACCCATCTGTTCCTCCACTGTTCCTTCTATCCTGTTTAACAATATTCTCTCAAACACCTTGGTCACCTGGCTCGTCAAAGTTATTCCTCTATAGTTTTTACACTCTCTTCTGCTCCCCTTCTTGTGCAGTGTTATAATTTCTCCCTTTCCCCAATCGTCCGGTACTCTTCTACTTCTCCATACACATCCAAACACCCTCTGCAGCCAATGTATTCCTATAGGACCCAATGTTTTGATCATGTCTATTGATATCTCATCCGGTCCTGCAGACTTCCCATTTTTCACTCTTTTCAAAGCAT
Source organism: Stictocephala bisonia (assembly GCA_035578905.1). Lineage (NCBI taxonomy): Eukaryota > Metazoa > Arthropoda > Insecta > Hemiptera > Membracidae > Stictocephala > Stictocephala bisonia. Next base: position 73,500 of record JAQJVL010000553.1, on the reverse strand, counting down.
CCTCTGTCTCCTTCCAACTTATACCTTCCAAACCCTCCAGATAATAATCGTTGTCTTCTTCCTCCACATCAATATACCCTTCATTCAGTAGTTTTTGAAAATAATTTTTCCACACTCCTTTGATTTCTTCACCTCCCACCAGCTCTCCGTCTTCTCTTTTCATCGTCAGGGCACTCTCTGTTTTCCTTTTCTTGTTTTTCATCATGCTGTAAAATAGCTTTTTGTTTCCTTCCATATCCCTCTCCAACTTATCTGTGAATGACTCCCAAGCTCTCTCCTTCGCTTCTCTTACTATCTTTCCACTTTCCCTCTTTTTCCTTATGTAGTCCTCTCTATCTGCCTGGGATCTTGACTTCCACCATTTCCTCCAAGCTCTATTCTTTTCTTTTACCCCCCGTCTTGTATCCTCATTCCACCAACACGTTTGCTTATCTCTCTTATGGCCATAAAATACAACACAGAAACAGCTCATAGTAAAATCCTAATTTTTTAGAGGTAACTCACAGGAAAAAGCCAAACTGAAGGACTCTCAGGAATCAAGAACCTTCACAAGAATTTTCAACTCCCACCTGAAACGGAACACTCAAACCCTCTTAAGAAATTAAAAATCTTTCACCAAAATACTTACTCGTTAATGTGTACAGAAATATGTACCTCTAACAATCTTGAATACTGGCCACAAGAAAGTACCATACAAGAGTCTTTACAGCATTGCAAAACCAATAGTACAGAAATTAAACTCATTCACCAAAATATTAACTGGCTCTCAAACAAAACTGACTAATGGTATCAAAAAGTAGGTTTTTGTAACCATGATGATGTGCAAGATTTCACTTTTATATGTTAAGTCATATAAAAGTTGTGAAAGCATTTCCATATTTTTTTCACCTTGTATGCACGCTCAGTTCAAGACCACTTTACATTGAGCCACTGGCCTGCCAATACATATACAGTATAATTGATGGTTGGGTATGTGTGTATGGGTGGGCTTGTGGTTCAAAACCGCTGTACATTGACCCACTGGCCTGCCAATACATATACAGTACAATTGATGGTTAAGTAACATGAATGGGTGGTCTTGCGGTTTAAGACCACTGTACATTGACCTACTGGCCTGCCAATACATATACAGTACAACTAATGGGCGGGTACGTGTATGGGTGGGCTTGCGGTTCAAGACCACGGTACATTGACCCACTGGTCTGCCAATACATATACAGTAGAATTGATGGTTGAGTAACGTGTATGGGTGGGCTTGCAGTTCAAGACCACGGTACATTGACCCACTGGCCTGCCAATACATATACAGTACAACTAATGGGCTGGTACGTGTATGGGTGGGCTTGCGGTTCAAGACCACTGTATATTGACCCACTGGTCTACCAATACATATACAGAACAATTGATGGTTGAGTAACGTGTATGGGTGGGCTTGCGGTTCAAGACCACTGTATATTGACCCACTGGTCTACCAATACATATACAGAACAATTGATGGTTGAGTAACGTGTATGGGTGGGCTTGCGGTTCAAGACCACTGTACATTAACCGACTGGCCTGCCAATACATATACAGTACAATTGATGGTTGAGTAACATGTATGGGTGGACTTGCGGTTCAAGACCACTGTACATTAACCGACTGGCCTGCCAATACATATACAGTACAATTGATGGTTGAGTAACATGTATGGGTGGACTTGCGGTTCAAGACCACTGTACATTGACCTATTGGCCTGCTAATACATATACAGTACAATTGACTGGTGGGTATGTGTGTGGGTGGGCTTGCGGTTCAAGACCACTGTACATGAATGGTTGGGAGAGTGGGTCAATAAGGCTGTAAGAATATTTATCCTGATCTCAGCAGAAAGTCTGCGAAATGTATTTCACGCACTGTATTGTCATGTAAGGAGGGCAAAATGAGATAAGGACGCAGAATAAACAAAACACGGTCCATATTGCCCATCAATATATATAAATATATATATATATATATATAAATACTGTATATACAGATTTATATCGTTGCTTCAGTGTTACAGTTTAATGGAAACATCTGTGCATAATACCAGCCGCACCACCTTAATAACTAACATTTTACCTGGTAGACTAGACATAACCTCAGATTAATATGCTTTAAATCAGATTCTGGTTTTAACATAGTTTCAAAAATACCAAGCTAGCCTACGTTTTAAAATCTCTCCACTGGCTGGCTATAAAAAAAAGATAAATGATAAAACATAAGAAAGCTGAATGGTCGATTATAAGAAAATTAAATGTGTTGGCATTTACAATCTGAACTTATTAGTATGGGGAAGTTTTGTAAATGAGTTTCAGGTGTTTCATTACTATCAGAATAAATAAATTGTTTACAATAATGTAGATATGAACACTTGTCAATACATAGTTACCTGGATAAATACCCTTAGCAGTTAAAATGTTAAGCAAAGATAAGTGATCATTGTTTTTACACAGTATCATTGTGCAATGTTTTTAATGGTGGTGCATAAGGAACAACTAGTTTATGGTGCATAGTAAGTTATCTGGCTAGACAGAAGTAACGAGATATGAGTTAAAATCTGCTTAGAGTACAAACTACAATACAATTATTCTAGACAACTTAGTACCACTTTAAGTATCTAAACTACCGTCATATATTGATCCTGTATTCTGTTATTCTATCTCCAGGTCTAATATTGTGTATCGTACAATATGATGTAACATGGTGTGATGTCTAATAAACACACCCCATTAGACACCGTGGATCACACCACCTCTTGTCTTACCATCCAACCTAGCATACCTCAAGTCACCCCTCAGTCGAGTCCTGGCCTTCGTTTTAATTACCACATATTTGCTCCCGTGTCCAATGCGGTAATTCAGTTGTACTTATGCGTATTATTTCTTACGCCCTCACTCATCCTCCTATTAATATGGACCTATACGTAAGAACTACACTTACACAATGCCACCAAGATGTACATATTGTTGATTCATCAAGCTTTGTTACATGTATTCTTAAGACACCGATCATCAAGGTATGGGCAAATATGAATTTAAAATGAGTGTAGATGAACAAATATAATAATTGTTACAAACTAAGGCCAACTATTCTTTAGAAAGTGTAGCCCAATGACAAACGATCAGGCATTGGTTATCAGCTAACTCATTTCAAAATTTGTTATGATTTTCGATCAAATAAACTAAATCATAGTAAGTTATAATGTACAATACCGTAACAACAATAAACAATATAAACATTATCTATCTTGATTTGGTTTCATTTGATTTCCATGTATATCCATTTTATTTTCAATAATAACCAGAAAGTCATCTCTAAAATCAAAATACACAACCCTATTATATAAAACAACACTTCGGTCTTTAATTATGTATGCCTGTCCATGCATGGCAAACTGAAAAACATTAAAATGTTTCAGAACAAAGTGCTGAAATTTGCAGTAAAGAGTCCATGGTATGTATGAAACTCACATCTTTATGAAGAATTTTAATTCAATACCTTGACGTCTTTATCAAAAGAATTGCATGTAAGGGCATGGCAAACTTGGAAAATGTTCCTGGAGCTGCTATCTTCCACATCAGAGGGCCCACTTTACAGAGGAGTTTGGAAGCTAGACTTCCTTGAGATGTGATATACTAATAGATGTTCACCTCTATGAAACAATTATTTTGTTTCTTTGGCATTCATAAAGATATTTTGTATGATATAAATGGTTTATCAATCAATCACTTTTTATTTGTCTTTATGATTTAACAATCATTGACAAAGTCATATTACAGCAAAGCCAAGTCTACAATTATCAATTAATGAAATTCAGTATTTCATAATGTTTAAATTAAATAAATCTATATCTATTGTAAACTAAATTTTAAATTCAAAGTTATGTTATTCATTACTGATCATTACATCTAACCTGTTTTTTTAATAATGTACACAACTCCAATATATACATGCTCAATTATAGTTGACCTTGAAAACATATAATTCCAACATTATAAAACTCATTCAAGCAATAGAATGGGTTTTCCAGAAGCCAATTGTATAGCAATTGTTTAAATTTTCGAGTAGGGTAAGATTGAATTAAAGGTTCTAATTTATTGTAAATTTTAATACTGTAGACTGAACAATATGACTGTTTTGTGTTTTACTAAGTCAGTGAAATTTCAATGCAGCATTATTTTTACTTCAGGTGTTATAGTTATGAATATTATTTATGGAATAGTTAACAAAGTGGAATTTTTAGATATATAGACAATTAGATCATATACATACAAATTTATTACTGTTGGAATTTTGAGTTTCATATATAATGGTTTACAGTGGTCTCTTGGGTCTGCCCTAATCAAGGCCCCCACTGCTCTTTTTTGAAGGATCAAAATTTCATGAATCCTGGAGCAGTTACCCCAGAGTATCAGGCCATACCTAATTATGGATTGAAAGTAGGAAAAGTATGCTGACCTTATGTAATTTTCAGTAATTAATTCGTTGAGACGACTCAAAAGATAAATCACTCGTGATAGTCTAGTACTTATGTAGTCTATATGTGTGTTCCATGACAAATGATTATCAATTAATATTCCCAAGAACTTGTATGACTTATAAAAGTTGAAATCAGTGACAACATGGGTTCTAAAGTGAACAATATCTTTTGGGTTTTTTCCTTATTTAACATAAGCCCATTTGCATGAAACCAGACTAATGCATCAGCCAGTGTTTCCTTGGAGAGATCTTCTAGCTCACTTAATCCTTTAACAACATTCAACAGTGTGGTGTCATCTGCATAAAGAATGGTTTTTATTTTAATGCCAGCGGTAGATCATTTATATAGATAAAAAGAAAAAAAGGGACCCAGGACAGAGCCTTGAGGACCCCATTGCACCACAATTTTCCTAGACCACCTTCCATTAATACACACCTTTTGCTTACAATTTTCCATATAAGATTAAAAAAAACTAGGCTGTGAACCACAAATACCATAATGCTTCAGTTTTGTCATAAGACTATGACTATCTACACAATCAAAAGCCTTGCTCAGGTCACATAGAGTGGCCTGAGCAAAAGCCTTGTCATGAAAAGCTAAGTGAATTTGTCTTACAAAACCATCTAATGCATCAACCGTTGATTTACCTGCTCTAAAGCCATATTGAGAACTATTAAAAATATTGTTTTTTCACAGAAAGCATAAATTTGCTTAAATACCCGTAATTCAATTAATTTACCTAAGACTGGCACAATTGAAATTGGTCGGTAACTTTTCGGCTGCTCCCTATGGCCTTTCTTGTAAATAGGACAGACCCTAGAAATTTTTAAAGCGTCTAGGAAAATTCTTTCCTTCAAGAGGTAATTTATGCATATTGCAAGAGGATCAGCCAATCCGGTTAATATATACTTTAGCATGTTATTCGGCATATAGTATATATCAAGACTATTAGATCTATTCATGTTATTTACAGTAGTCAGGACATCATCTGGGGTAACATATTCCCAGTAAAATCTTTCAGGGTTATTACCAGTGTTTTGTTTTAAAAGTTCAATTGCAGATACATTAGGCACAAAGTAATCAGCTTTATCTTTTATGTCTTTAACAGAATCTACAAAATAATTGTTAAAAGTATCAGATTCAATATTTAATTTATCCTTTTCCCTAAATTCATTATTACTTTTTATTAGATTCCAGGCCGCTTTACGTTTGTTGTTGCTATTTTCTATATAATTAATACTATTCAACAGTTTAGCATTTTTAATCAACAGTTCATACTGATATTTTAGTTTTAGATAGAATAGAATAGAATATGTTTTATTGCCGTAGGATATATTACAAAAATACATAGCAAAAGTCGTTAAAACTAGGGTTGTCAACGGTGACTACTTATTTAAAATCTGTCCAACTCCATAGTCCAACGGTAAATTCTGGAATGGAATAAAACACTTTCTTCATAAGAAATTTATGCACAGTCTTCTTGAAGATTTTACTGTCAAGGCCTCTGACTTCCACCGGTAGCTTGTTCCAGAACTTGCTGCCAGTAATAAGAGGGTTTTGGTCACACTTATGTAGCCTATCAATATTAACATTATGTCTAGTGCTATAAGTGTGTACAGCATTCCTCAAGACAATTTTGTCCTGATTAGACTGGATGTAGAGCAGGCACTGAAATATATATAGAGAAAAAATAGTTAAAATTTTAAATTGATTGAAAATTGGTTTGCAGTGTTCTCTACCACCACACCAGCCATAGCTCTTAGTTTTTTTTTTTTTTTTTTTTTTTTTTTTTTTTTAACCATGAAGATGTCAGTCATGTGAGGAGTGCTGCCCCACACAATAATTGCATATGAAAGATGTGCCTGAAAAAGGCCAAAATATGCCCGTCGAACACCATCCACATCCACTTCTCCACATAATCGTTTCAGGGCAAAGACACTCTTACTTAAGGTTTTTTAGGCTAATTACATGAGGTAGCCAATTTAAGGTTGGGTCCAGTGTTATCCCAAAAAATTTGGGATTCGCAGGCAAATTATTGGCTGTATTTCTGATTCCAAACAGAACTGTAATAGTTTTTTCCTCATTCAGAATCAATTTGTTTGCAGTCAGCCAATTTTGTATAACTTTTATCTTTAATGTCTTTATTATTGTGAGATTGTGGACATTTCATTAGTTTATTTAAAAACAACAACTTCTCCTTCATATATGCCATCTCCTTGCTGTACCATTCCCTTTTGTTTTTTTCTCATTTCCAATTTTTTCTTGACTTTAGTAAGTGTTCCACAATAGTTTAAAATATCAATTAAAATACTAAAGAAAAATTGAAACATTATTTCAGAACCATTACTATCAAAATCAGATAACATGTTTATCCAATCATATGATATTAAATTTAATTTCTGCCAGTTTTTATATGGGATGAAAATTTTTGACTGGTCACCAGAAAAATGAATAGTTTGGCCTTTTGAACTTTTTAAGTTATGTTTTTCCTAAGATTGACTAGTACACCATCATGGTCAGAGAAAGGGAAATGAAAGATATTTACAAAATAAATATTAGCAGATTTTTCATAGACAAAAACATTATCCAGACAGTTTTAGGCTCGTGTGGGATTGTTATTTAAATCATAGAAGTTGTATTGCTTAAAGAGGTTAATTAGTTCTCTTGAAAATTTACTATTAGTTGTCACATCAAATTTTATATTTATATCACCCCCTACAACAATATTATAAGTAGTCCAATTTGAGTAATAAACAATAGAAACTGTTGAAGAATATTCAAGAACTCATGTGGGTTCCCACTTAGTGAGTGGTACAGAAAGATAATGATAGCTTTTATTTCATCAACAAAAATTGCTGATACTTCAAAATCAAATTCTTTGCAGAAATAGGAAACATCACATACCCTTGCTTTAAACTTGTTTAAAAATATAGAAGTACCACCTCTGATGTTGTCGTTCCTACAGTAAGCACCTGCCAAATGATAGTTATCAGGAAAAGAGAATTTAATTTCATCTCTCACCATCCAGTGCTCTGAGAGGCAAACTATATAAAATTATATAAATGTTGCATGATGATGACTCGATATAAATACTATCTATTTTGATTTGGTTTCATTTTCATTTCAATTTTAATTCAATGCAAAAGAAGACAATCTTAACTAGGCTGTCAGTTAAAGAAATTATTAATTTTATTTTTAGTTGACTTGTTACTTCAGACAGTCCAATAACCTAGTTGGGTCAGAGACAGAGGCAATATTAACTAAGAGAATTACAGACAAAATTTCTAAATATAAAATTATTAATAATGCAAAATATAATATTATAATGAAGAAATGGGTTTTAATTTAAACATACCTAGAGTTGTATCTACAGTAGCATGAGTTAGAGATACAGCTCCACTGTTGGTAGGATTATTACAAATGTATGACACCTAAAACAATACAACACTTTGTTACTTAAAATTATATAGCATATTGTATATAAATAGTTTTTACTTCTATATACCTTATAAGTATTAATTAATCAATTACAGTTAATGTTTAATACTACATATTTTTGAAAAGGTAGTTTAATATTTCTAAGGCCCACTCCAGGCTTTTTAGAGAGTTGGGATAAATAGACCATAATACACACAATCATTCGGCTTCGTGATTTAGTTTATACTTGCGCAAAGTTTTTGTTGTCAGTTTTACAGGAAACTAATTACATAAGTGCAATAGTTGCTAAAGGCCATACACTAACTATGGCATGGTGAATGGCAGTCCTGGGCCAGATGAAATGGACAAGTGATACAGCCAAACTAGCGTGAAACATCATGTAAGTTCCCACTGCATTGAAACGATGGTTGGGTCTGAGAAGATCCATGGACCCTAGTATCTTATACAGGAGTGAAAGAAAACTTGGTTTTGGCTTGAAGTAGATTGATACACTAACAAGACAGTTTTTGGTGACTAGAAGTTGCATTTTGTCATCCTCTAAAGACGCAGTCGTATGTGAGGCAACTTCAGTATCCCGAATGGATCTAAAACCTTTATATGAGCAGGTCACATTTAAGGACAGGTTCATGCGGGGTATCAGTCAGCACAGAGAAGGATTAGGCTGGAAACGGTTAACGAATAAGACGAAGGCGGGAAAGATGAGAGCCTTAATAGATGAGGAAGAAGAAATGAAGGCAGTTGTTCATGCTCAAGAATTGGCTATACAGCACGACTGGGTTATACTGGGAGAAACGTGTATGCCCCCAAGGATTATGTGGAAGGCTTTTCTCTATGAGTGGTCCCCTGAGTTATTAAATTTCTATGCAAATGCTCTTCAGTGCACATTACCTGATCCAAGCAATCTCAGGAGATGGGGTTTATTATTAGAGAGTGACAGCTGCCTCCTGTGTTCAAGAGGTCCTTCAACTCCTCTGCATATTTTGGCTGGATGTCTAGTGGCATTGCAGGATGGACGTTACACCTGGTGTCATGATAGAATCCTGAGCATTATCAGAGAGGCAGTGATTGCTGGGGTCAGGCGCTCTAAGAAGGCTAATGCCAAGATTCCATTCATCAAGAGTGGAGAAAAAGTCTTTAAATCCTATATGAAGGTATTGCCATCTATAATCAACAAGAGGCATGATTGGAAGGTTCTCACAGATTTTGGGAACCTCCACTACGAGTTCCCACCAGAAGTATCAGTAACTTCACTGTGTCCTGATTTGACAGCAGTGTCGACTGGACTAAAATCGGTTTTGATGGTTGAATTGACTGTACCTTGGGACACCAATATCCCATCCCAGCATGAGTACAAGTTGAATAAATATGCTTCGCTATGCTCATACAAATGTAATTTTTATGCAGTAGAGGTTGGAGCATGTGGTCTTCCAGCGGAATCTTTGCATATGTTCCTTACAGATCTTGGAATGGAAAGAAATTCTCTAAATGACTTCTTAAAGCGTGTCTCCAGGACTGCGCCAGAGAGCTCTTACAGATTGTGGCTGAGGTCAGAATCCTGGTCGCCTGGTGAGGTGAGCATTGGGCCCGTAAAAGCACTTTAATCCCTCTAGCCATGGTCGCAAGTCCTGGCCCAGGTGAAATGGATAAGTGATACAGCCAAACTAGCGTGAAAACATCATGTAAGATCCCAAGCAATCTTGGTTTCTGTAAAACCCCGATGGGCCTCTGTTAAGAGTGATTCCATTGTATGCAAGTTCTGCTATATATATGCATTATAAAACAAAACTAAAACTGCTGCAGGAATTGTGTGAACATCTATAGATAAAGCATATCGAAAGGAATTGAATGTCTTGCTTGGATTTCAGAAGAAATTGTGTGAGCAACTATTGATAAATTGAGAATAAGTATTGCATTATTCTACAATAGACATAGTTCCCTTGGAAATTGTTGCCTATTGTATGAATTTTGATGGATTTTAAATCCATGTGATAGTCGTCAAGAAAAGCAGATTGCTACACGTAAATATAAATAGATGAAGTCTAAAATAACAATACTTCAACAAAAAGGATGCACTATTAATGGAACTGTTCATTTATTAAGGCTAATCATTTCATTTGTAAAGGAAAATTTACAATGTGGAAGAAAATACGGTTTAATAATTTCCGAATGATTACAGATTAAGTAATAAATTTTATTTTTACCAAAGTCCTATTTAAAAAAATTAACTTTGGAAAAACAATTTCTTCTGAAATACAGAATGTCAAAACGGTCGCCTGATGGAAACCTTTTTATGATTTTATCAGGCTAAAACTTCCTGCATATAAATTGTTGGGAAAGATCCAAATTAAAAATGTTTAATCTTCACTTTTTATTTTAATTTGTCGTTTCGCCACTAGTTCGGATTAAAAACAGTGTTTGACCGTCTGGATTGCCGCACTGTGAACCGACTCACTGCTGTATGTAGGAAACTCAATTTAACAGTATGATATGTCAGTCTAAAACAATTACCTTCAGTTAGATATAAATTATTTGTTCTCTGGAGTGAAGATATGTTAATCTAATAATGGGGTTTTGTTATATAACTAATTATAGTAGAAACGCAAGCTTTATTTTTTTGATAAGAAATTCTTAACCTGGATAAAGGCCCTACAAGTATTCTATTTAATCTATTAATAGTATAGTTAACGTACAACGCTAATGTTAACTTAACACTATGTAGCTAGTTTACTTTTCACTATGTCATGGTGGACGGAGGTCGAGATAACAACACTTCAATATCACAAAACACAACACTTTTATTATTCACCAAGAATACAATATGATTTACTGTTAGTGATATCTGAATACTGACTGTGTGTCGTAACTAACTGTCTACTCAAGCAAGCCTCCGCCCTTATATAGTGTCTGTCTATATAAGGTCTACATAGATTTTTCTTGATGTTTCAATGTTTGTTTAGATTAGAGTTATTATTGTTTATGATTATCATTAGTTTTACATAAAACTTCATTTACAACTAGTCAAGAGATTGAAATAAAAATTACATAATTAAATTAGAAAAACAAACTACAGTTGTTTACTGGAACATTCCAAATGGATTTTTATTCAATGGTTTCATTGCCATATTTTACAGATATACTGAACATTCTTTCAATTAAACAACCAATATCAAAGTAAATAGTTTGTTTTCATAATTAAATAAACTATTTACAAATGTTTTTAACAAAGGATAATATACACAATCTATACCTATAAAAGGCAAATACCACTGACTCATTCACTCATCGCTGTAACTAAAAATGTACGAAGCCTATGAGGCTGAAATTTTGTAGAGTCAAAGGTCTTTTGTTGCAGATGTGCAATAAGAAGGGATTTGAAAAATTCTAAATCGAAGATAGCAGCCTTTTTAGTGCCAAACATTTTAAATGCCAAAAACAGCGTTTCTTTAATTGAACTGTAGCGGCTAAATTAATGGTTCTACAGCAAAACTAACACCATTTTCTATACCTGATTTGGGACGATCTACAACTTTGGCCCTATGACTTTTTGCTCTATCTCATCTCCTTCACCATTAGTTAGAGCTAGATTTTCAATTTGTGCATGTAAATCAAATTGGTTAATTTACAGATTTTTCTAGACTGTGAAACTTTGTTATCCAGGAGAACATACTGTATTCAAAGGGAAAATATACAATTTAATCTGAACACACTTATAGCCAGGTCATAGGACATAGCTAAAAACATGATATTTCACTGATTCAGAATCAATTACCATACTTTGCGCCCTCTAAAAGTAGACACAGATTTTCTAGACTATGAAACTTTATTACCTAGGAGAACAAACTGTTTTTCAATCGGAAAATGAACAATTTAGTTTTAAAGCATGCATAGCCAGATCATAGGACATGGCTATTATCTGTGCCACCTTAACTGAGTCCTCTACCTGGGGCTGATGACGGGACGGAAGGGTCGACATGCTCGACCCTTCACTCGGACTTTCACAGGTATATCCTAGTAGCTTATAATATATTAATGTCATGATGCTTCCGGAACAACTGAGAAAGACTAGCTTAAAGTAACTTGAGCAAGACCAAACTTCTTTACATTGAAACTAATATAACAGTAACAAAGTTAATAAAATTCTAGGCTACATATTGTCAGGGTATTTAGGGTTTTTCTAATAACTGGGTTAAGATAAAATAAACTGTTAGGTCTAAGCCTATTATGTCATAATTTTTTATTTAAATCGCATAAAAAGTGAAAACTCATGATAAAAGAACAATTGTTTCTTGCCTGAAGCTCTCCAAGATTTTGTTTAGCTTGTTCATTTGTTTTATTTTGTTGTACTGTCTATGTTAATCCAGTCATGTGATTCACCTCTTCTCATGTCATCCAAACAAAGTGATGCATTTTAAACTAAAGAGTTAGCCTAAGTAACTTATGAGCCGAAATTGATTCACGTCATTTTTGCTAAACATGCTAGTACAAAAACAAATTTAATATAATTTTTCTTGAAAATAGAATGTTATCAAATAGTATTTTACAGTTTAAATGTAAATTTTGTTATTTTTAAATGTTTTAATGAGATCAAACTGAAATTCATATATAATATTTCAAAATCTAATATGTTGTAACATTGCAGCTGAGCTCCGGAACACTGAACAAAGTCAATGGTTGGACTTTTCGAGATTATCCAACAGCATTTTCCATGTGCGTCCGACTCGCAAAGAGTTCAGACGCCAAGACACGGCCATCCACGAGGCATCCTTGCGGCTAACTCAGGGCATGTACAACGAGGCCCAATTTCTCGACAGAATGTCTCATTGTACACAAGGGCTGCTGTTGAGGCCGGTACACAAGCATGAAGGCCGGTAGCTGGAGAAAGGCCAGTGCAGCCACTCACGCCCCAGTTGGATGTATATCATTTATGGTTATATGTTACACAAATAGTACTGTATAATGTTTACAAGTAATTCAAGAGAAAATTATTACTGTATTAATGTAATATATGATTACAAATAACTTTCCCCAATTGATATGTATTTATAAATTATATTACAGATGCCGCCGCCATCAGTTGCACCTCCAGCTTGTCCTGCCACCCTGCCAACCCTGTATGCTTTGTGGACCCCGTCAATTGGTGGACTCTGCTCCACCGGTAGATCCTGCCCCCCTGTGAACCCCACCGTATCGGTGGACCCTGCTTTACCACCTAACCTACCACTGGGAACACACAACCTTGGTAGGTGTGTTGTGTGCCTGCAACAAAGAGCTACACACGTGATGATCCCTCGTGGCCACGTGTATCTATGCAGTAACTGTGCAGGCACACTACCAGAATACCAGGGGGTACGGCAGTGTCCAACATGCAGGCAGCAGTGTGGCGAGCTACAGGATCTACACAAATTTTTAAATAACTTCTTAATAAATAAAAGCCTGCGTTTTATTTTGTTTCAGTTACTGTATATGAAGTGTCCTTATTTTTAGTTATTTTATTTGTACTTTTCAATTTCATTTAAGCATTTACTTTTATTATTGTGTATACAGTATATATTAATTCTTAAATTGTGTTAATAAATTGTGGAGTAAAATTATAATTATATTAATCATGTTTATATTTGTATATATGTCATATATTTATATGTATTATTAAGTTACTGTAAGTGAAATGTCCTTATTTTTAGTTATTTTATTTGTACTTTTCAATGTCCATTAGATATTTACTTTTATTACTGCGTATACATATATATATATATATATATATATATATATATATATTAACTCTATAATTGTGTAAATAAATGGTAGAATAAAATCATAATTACAATAATCATTTTTAGATTTGTTTACATATATTTATAATTATATTTGTATGATGAGTGGTAATTATATAATTATGTTTATATTGTTGTTTATAACCCATAATAACCAAACTTTTCTAGCTTTATAGAATGTCTATATATTTAACTAGGGGACACCCTTCACGCTTCGTTTGCCAATCCTGATGCTCGCTGCGCTCAATGGACCTCGGGCTTCGGCCTCGGCATGTGACTTCTAAAAATAGATTAACTGTATAACGTAAAATCACAATATTACATTTATTTACAGTATCTCACTCACACTACTTGCATTGCTACCTATTTATTAGTATAAATATCCAATGGTATAGGTCCATATAATCAAAGGTATTACTTAGCCTATTTGAAATGTGTTCCTTTTATTTATTTTTGCTTAACAGCTGAATATTAAACTCTTAATGCATCAATAGGATAATGTCAAACATACAAAATAAACATATTTATTTATTTTCAAAACAGATGTTAATTTACTAAAATCAACCCGTTATCCTTATGGAACAATCTTTTAGGGGTAGTTTCTATCCCTTACGAGTATTTTATCAAGATGAAAATACTTTAGTTGTCCTATTTAAGACCTAAAGAAACAGTGTACAAAATTTCAGTTCTCTACCTATGTGGGAAGTTGGAGAATTAGTGATTAGTGAGTTAGGACTTTGGCTTTTATATAGAGAGACTAGTGGCTTATTGGGGCAAAAGCCCCTATACAAATAAAATCAAAATGTTGCTGTTAAATATTTAATGTATAATATTTAATTATTTATAGTTTTGTAAAACTCATTATCATATATACAGATTAATCAGTTATTATTGTTGTGCTAAAACTTCTCTGTGTGAAAGGATAGTCTATTTTGTTGTTTTTGTTGACTGTATTTTCAATAAACAATTTAATTCCATCAGGGGATTTTACTCCACTAAATGCAAAGTTGCCCATGTGTAAACACCAGCTTCTTAAAAGTTTGGCCTTGTGTCTTGTTAATTCGAGTATAAAACATTAACAGCTGGAATATTTAATTTATCTTATTGACAGCTGGACTCAATATATCAAAACCCTCTTCACATAAGAGTAACATGGAAACTTTGAAGGCCAATGGGGCGGAGCCCTAAATGCAAATTGCAAAACTTATTTTTCCTGCCATCTACAATATCAGACATTTAAACTAAGCCATTTCCGAAGGCACTATAAGGTGGAGTATAGTGCTTGGAATTTTGATGCAACCGATTCGGCTTACGGAATTAAATTTATAGATACTCAAGCAGATTTTGTGTCACGCTGAGATCTCAGGAAATACTGAACCGATTTTCATGATTGAGGTGTCTATGAGAAGGTCTCAATATCTAGGTTTGACGAATGTCATTTTTGATAAATATATATATCAAAGAAGAGGGCAAGAACTATCCTCAAAGTTTGGGGAATCATCCATTAAATTTTCAGTAGGCCATATGTTATTTTATTAGAGTATTTTTCAGGTGACCAATTTTTTTGTACAAACTACGACACTAAGTTTTTTTTGTAAAAAGCTTACAAACATTTTAACCTTAAAACAATTTGGAGTCATCATTTAATGAACATTATTTATCACGTTTTACTTTTTTATTTTAATGTTTTGCTATTTTTAACTAAGTTTTTTTCAGTTATTCAGTTATTATTTAATTTGTCTATTGTTTTTACCTCAGTTATGCAAAATTTTAAAGAGTTAAAGATAGTTAGCGATGGCAACTGCCTGTTTTGTTGTGTTTCCTTTTTTTTAATGGTCATCAAAATAGCCAAAGAAAAATTAGGCTGTGAATTGTTGAACTTATTTGTAATGAATGGCACTACTATGAACGTTTTAATGACAAGGACATTTAAAGAAAATCAAAAGTCTAAAAAATATTGTTTATAAAGAACTGCTGTAAAAACAAACAATTGAAAATAACATTGCTACAATTAAAAGAAGAACTGAATGTAATTTAATTTTTTTTCATTTATAATTTAATTGCATTAGTTTACTAATTAATTACTTAGTGTATCCCTATACAGTCTTAAAATATGTTCATAGATACTCTGAACTAAGAAATAATTTAATAGCTTGATTTCGAGCAACAGGAACCACTAGTTGATATTAATAAAATTTTTTTAAATGTTGCGTGTTTGATTGGATTTTCATACAATTCAAATCTGTCCTACCTGCAAAACATTTTATAAGTCCTTATGCTTCAAAATTCTGTTTCCATTTCATTAGTTGCTTGCAATAATATATCAAGAATAATTTACAATAACGCCAACATTTAATTTGAATAACACCAACATTTTAATATATTTTTAAATGTAAACTTTTATTTTCTTTTAGGCCTGTCAAGAAAGGCAACATTTTATCGTGATGGTAAGGATTGTTTGCTTTGTTTTGAAGCTTTAATTATTAAATATGTTTCATGCTAATTCAGCAACCGTAACAAAAATAAATGTTATTTTTGCTATTAATTACTAGGAAAATTAATGTCTACTTGTTTGAATATAATCCAAGTATTAATCATATAAAAACCTTAAATGTATATACAGTCTAATGGAGTAATACTCTATAGACCCATTCTACTGGGTTTATAGGAGGCAAATGAATCCTGAGAGTGAATCCATCGACTAATTACCTCTTATCAAATATTTAGTATATTAGAGAGATAGGATATCCGCAAACTCACCTTAAGAGAAAGAGAGACAGAGACAGAGACGTATCTCAAACAAACGTGTATGGGTGGTACTGACCCACCCGCCCACACATATACGTACAGTGGTATTGACCCACCCGCCCACCCATATATGTACAGTGGTATTGGCCTACCCGCCCACCCATACACGTACAGTGGTATTCACCCACCCATATATATATTATTGGCGTATCTCAAACAAACGTGTATGGGTGGTACTGACCCACCCACCCACCCATATACATAGAGGTATTAACCCACCCACATACATACAGTGGTATTGACCCATCTGCCCACCTATATACGTACAGTGGTATTGAAGTGTAAATATCTCTCTATCTGAACCTCCCTCCCTCCCCCCCTCATAAAAATATGAAAATATGTTTTATGGTACAATTTGAATACTTTTCCTGAACGACGTTTTCTTGTCTATTCAATGCTGATTTTTTCCAATTTTTTTTCATGTTCTATTTGATTACCTACAATGATCATACTGTACTTAGCACATTTTTGTTTTGTATAAAGACAAAAAATTAAAAAAAAACATTGTAGTTTATCTAAAATATAACAACATATTATTATAGTCCACTAAATTCTAAACAATTTGGCTATCTTGGAATTATTTACAAAAGTTTGTTAAATACTCCTAATTAGGATTCAAAGTTATAATTTCCGAGTGTTTAAAAAAAGTTTTTGGTTTTTTTTTTTTATAATATAATTATTTACCAAAATCAATGTTGCCTTTATTTTGAATACATGTTTTTCGTCTCTCTCTCTTCACCCTGGAGCCAGGCCAAGTATTTATCTTGATTTATTGAATTTTTGGTTTTTGTGTTGTTGTTAACAATGAATTTCAATGTGGCATATTTGAACAAGCAAGGTGGTGGTTCCAAGGTCTTCCCCCAGAAAAAAATTAAAAACAAAAATAAAGCCTAAATTAAAGTTTTTTGTTAAATCAAAAAATATTAAAGATTAAAGTATTATTTTATTAATAATACAGTATTTAATTATAATTTAAATGTTGCATAAATACCTTAAATGATTTGCTTGAAACAGAAATCCATATGCCTCTTCTTCTGCTCAGCTAAATGGTTTATCGCTAGTTCATTAAAATTGGGCGTGGCTAATATCTGCTTCTCTATAAAGCACATCCCTAAAGCACAAAGTCTACCTTTTTTAATTGTACTTCGTTTTATCGATTTTATTCATTTCTGTGTTGAAAAACAACTCTCAGTTTCACCCGTTGTCATTAGAATTTTGCAAATGATACGTAACAGTTTTACAGATTCAGGCAGTAGAGATGATAAGTTATTTTCATAACTAAAATTTAGTAGCATTAAGGAGCCTTTTGCTGTTGAAAAATTATTTCTGTTATGTTACAGTTAATTCTTGACGGAGTTCAATTTTATTAAGGCCAGCATATGTTTTAATAGCAATGTTAAGTTAATTTTCAGAAAATACTGTTCTGTGAAGTGGGTACAAGCTTGGTTCAAATAATTTGCCAATAGATAAATGGTCCGTGAAAATGAAGTGATTGTTAATTCCTGTCACACACTTTGTTTGCGATGATACTCCTTCTGTCTTCAAAGCGAGCACATTTCAGTTTCGGCTGATATTCCACTGATTCATTGTCATCATTATAATTGTTAATAGTAGTGTTTTGATCCAAATTTAGGTGAGTTCTAGATGTACTGGTTTCATAGTGGGTTGGTCACGATCAGATGAGTTTCTTATCCTTTGAATAACTGATTTGAACTTGGTAATATATTGTTGGGCTTTGATACTAAATTGTCCTGTACTGCAACTCATTGTAGAGAATGTCAATGCGTACATTGACATTCTCTATTTTAATAAGCTAATGCCGTAGCATTAGCTTATTAAAAAAGTTAAGCCAGTATATAAACTTGTCATCTTTCAGCCAATTGCTTTTTTAACTGTAGAGTAATCATTAGTGTCATCATCCAGTATTAGGCACTCGTATATTTCATTTTTGTACATACATATTGTGCTTATTATTCTAAATTTAAAGTTTCACCTTGTTGCATTTCTTGTAATACGTTTTTGTACACATCATCAGGAACAGCAGTTCCTTTGATAGATTTAGAAAAAAAAGAAAGTGCTTCTAAGTTGCTGAAGAATATTTTACCTTGTTTATTTTGAGTAGCACAACATTCTACAGTTAAATTAATTTGATGGGCATAACAACGAACAAAATTAGCATTTCTGTAAATGGCTTTGAATCTTGCTAGCACGCCTGTGTGCTGTCCACTTATCACTGAAGTGCCATCATAACTCTGAGCAATAACATTTTCAGGTGTTCTGTTAATTTTAAGTTGCTCTAACTGACTAAATATGGCATGACTTATTCCTTACCCATCATGACTTCTTGGCAGTATGAAACTAAAAAATCTTTCATTAACTCTACCTCTCAACTCATACCTCACAAAAAAACAAGTTGGACATTGTAGCACAGTCAGTGGTTTCATGAGCCTTGATAGCAATATAATCTGTCTCAGAGATTTTATTGCAAATTAACTAAAAGCAAACAGCATATATTTAAACAAGCAATTCATATTTAAAACTTTTAGTTTTCGAAATTTCCTGCCGGTTGTTTGGCAAAAGCTATAAGTGTACCAAATTTGAAGTTCTAGCTCATCTGGAAATGGGTTACAATTTGTATACGTGAGTTACACAAGCGGCTTTATAGATATGGGATATATATATATATAATCAGCAAAATTGAAAAATTGGAGTTAAAGTGATTGAATAAACTATATACATTGAAAAAAGTTATAAATAAAAGAATTCCTCTTTTTATTTGAGTCAATCACGAAATTAATCATATAAAAATACTAATATTTGTCAAAAATATCTTTACACAGCAACACTGATTTCATTAAAAAATCATAACGCAAAGTATAATAATATGCATGAATAAATTATTGGTAGACTAATGCTCAATTCTTTGGTGTCAAACATAGATTATGGCGCGCGAAGACAGAAAATTGCGTGTTGTTATCACTCCATTCCAATACCGAAACAGCTCAGACGTAGAACAGGTGAAATCTGCTGATAGACTATATAATCTTACATTTCCAGTGCCGCCAAGATTGCGTCACTACGTTACCTCTAAGCATTGTAATAAAATAATTACTACCCAGATGACAGCTAGCCGTCACTTGACACCCGTAGAGTTAAAAGGTATTGTAACTGACAAAAACCATTGTATTATCTAAAACAAGCCAAGTCCAGATGACATTTTCTTTGGCTCAAAGGATTTTTAATTGGAGGGTTACCGACCACGAGAAATCGATTGGCACCAGTCTCAAACCTAGGAAAATTCTGATTTTTTAAAAGGAGATCAAACTATAGGTATTTATCTCCTTAATTACAATATATCAATACATTTTGAAAGAAACAACATTTAAGGGCTCTCCCACACGCAGGACGAGTTCCACAAAAAGGCTAAAGGTAAATGTGGAATACCTCTGAAGCAAAATTTATTAATAACCTACAAGGTAGAGAGGAGCAACAACAAACGATCTTCAAGATCCTCTGGCAGATATGGATGCTACCTCTTCAGTTTGCAAAATTCAACTGAGCAAAGCTCAGTCTCCCGTTACTAAATATTAGTTTACTGTATTTATTAGTTAATTTAAAATGTAAATATGAGCTAAAGAAGACGTGATATCTCTCCTACCAGTGAAAATACGCTAATAAACAATGTTGTATCAAGTTTGTTTACAATGATAATTTCTCAGATAGTGTTGATGATGAATTGTATCAAAGTATGTTCAATGACAAACTCAAAGCATAAAAAATTTTGGTAAGTTTTGATTATTTACTTTAGTAAAGTTAGGTTATATACTGTAACAGAAATAACTACTACTCTCAATGAAAATGAGCTCCAGGGCAAAGACTGTATATATTGAAAACAACAAAATAAGTGTATTTTGGACAAATTCTGCACCAGTGTTGACTTTTGAAGAAATCGGCATAATCTCACTCCTTTAAAAGGTATGCCTTTCAAACTTTTTTTATTTGTTTGCTACTGAAATATTTTCATAAATAAAAATGAACAAATGTTGCAAACCTAACTTGAATATTTGTTAAGTTATTTATTAATAAATAAAAAATGTATTTCTTCTTGGTAACTAAACACTTTCTATGCGCCTCTGAAAATACAATTTCTTGTTGAAAAAGTGGTGAAACATGAGTTGATAATTCTTGAGGAGGTTGATCTTGATCACAGAAAACTTGTTTTTTACCAAAAAATATAAAAAATAATTTTAACGTGATGGTGAAAAAATTACTTTTTTAAAAATCTGAATTTTTTAACAAATTCTTTTTTCATTCTAATTGTCTTTTTAATGCTGAACACGAATATATAATTGGTTTTTCAATAAAATTATTTTTTTGCTCTGAAAAATACACTTTTTACATACCTAACCTACATAACCTAATTTATATCCTATTCATCACTATACTAAAAAAACTTCGTAATTTGTGTTAAATTCGGGTGCCTGGCCTCCAAGACGGCCTGCCGACCATCACTCCGATAGGAATATATGGAAATTTAGTTTTGGTGACTAGTTATAGCTCCTATCAACATTGTGTATATGGCCACCATAGGTAATTTGACAAAAGTGTAGTTTTACCGTATTATCATGATAAATAATTGACGTAGACCACAATAGTTTTCAAATTCATCTTCAGCACAAAAAACTACATCATGTTAAACAAAAATGATGAAAAAAATTACAAAAAATATGGAAATAAATAAAAAAAAAAAAATGGAGATAAATACAGGTAATTTGATAAATAGGTAGGCCTTCAGATGAATTGTAAATAAAGATAAAACATTTTCTAACATTTATAATTATAAAACTTGATTTTTTTTTATAAAACATTATTTCCGCGGAATAAAAAGTGATTTTTCATAATATATAGACCTGGTTCTACCCACTATTATGATAAAAATGTCAAGATTAGCGAGGCGTCTTGAAAGTGCATAAATAGGCTACAGTACCTACCTTTTTTTAATTTTTAATATTGCTTTTTTGTATTTTTCATGAGTATATTTTTTTCTTGAAAGACCATTGTACCCTTTGACTGCCGAGGAATTACTTACGTTGTGTCCCAGAACTGCAGGGCCCAATTGCGCTAGCGCTACCACCAGGCGCTGAGCCAACTCGGCGGTGTGTTACCCAAAACCGCAAGCCATTTGCAGCCAATTTTGCATAAGTACAAATAAATACTTGTAAATTCGCTATTTTAAAGATAGAATAATGTTTTCTGTGTCTTTATTTTTGTAAAGATATTCTCCACAAATAAATGAAGTTGGTTATATGTTTTTAATTTAGTTGAAAATTATAAATAATTAACAAAATCAAGTTAAAATTTTTTAATTTTTTATATTCAAATTTCAATAACATTATTAATATTTAAAAATAAACACAAAACTCTTGCTTTTTATTGTAAAGTAACTAATGTAGAACGTTTCCTGTAAATTGAGCTAGAAATCCTCATAAATAACATTGATTTTTTAATTTTAGGGAAGTTTGTATATTATGCAAAATTCGATATAACGCTTACTTACGTAGCCTACCTGCATTATTTTTCAACATATTGTAATGTATTATTGCAGAGGTGCCTAATATGTAATAAAAAAGCTAATGTAACACAAATTAACTATTAGTTATTAGAGAGTTTTTGCCATCTCACAAAATTCACGTTAAACGCTAATCCTAAACGTTAAAATTGACGTTTAGGAGCTATAACAAATCAAGAACTTGAAGATGCTGTTTTGCTTGATTACGTGCGATCAAGAAATGCACAAAAAATAGAACTATATTGTGTTTTCACAGAACACTTCTTTAGATAAGATTACATGTTTATTTATAGTAAATACCCCCCCCCATAACCTAGTTTTCATGGGACATATACACTTGACTTTTAGGTTATGTTTTTATCAACAGCAGGATTTAACTGTACGCTACAACAATACGGTAAACCTCGTGAAAAAGTGGGCCCACTATATACTATGTAGCACAGGAAACGCTAAACGTAGAAAAATAATGTATAGCGTTTATCGTATTCATTTAACGTACAGTGCAAAAAATCTCTATTTATTTCAAAAGATATGTAAATTGTTACTCTAACAATTCAAAGATTCCCAGGAGTGTGTGTGAAAAGATAATTTTCACCACAAAAACATTAAAAAATTTACTGAACACTCTTAAGTTTTAAAGTTTAAATAACTAGTTTATTCAACACAATTTTATTTATACTATGTACAACATATTGAATGTGATTTTATATTTTGCACGAAAAAGCTGATAATCCACAGATATCTTCATTAATGTCAATAGTTTTTGTTTTCTTATGTTTATTTACTAAATAAAATAAACAATGCTGAGGCTGGCTATTTTCTTAATCCTTTGGCTAACAGGGTGAACATTTTTATTTATCTGAAAACTGCCAGGGTTTTATGCATGTGTACCCAAAACTGCCAGGCTAAAATTCTAGATTTTGCATGCATTTATAGAAATCTAAGTATTTTATGTAATTTTTAATATTTTGGAATGATTTTTTTTTTAATTTACTAGTAAATCAAATTGGCTATATGTACCAGTATATTTTTTTTTGTTATATATATATGTATAAAATATATATGTAACATAAATATTTTTTTGTTACCATATAGACAAACATTTTTTTTCATTAATTATTTTTATTTCACACCAAAAAGTACATTTTGTATAAATCTCAAAACCATTCTCTATGTTATTTCCTAAAAGCAAATGTTTAGAAAGTAAATCCTTAAAATTTCAAGAGTATTGCATTAAATTTACAAAGTTTATTACGATAATTATAACAAATAGTCATGTAGTTTTTAGCTATCCAAAGTATATTATCCTACATTATGGACAATAGGCCTATACAGTTTATATAAACATTAGTTGCTATTGATTTTATTGAACATTTAAAATAATTATGTTTTAAGAATAAATAGAACATTTCAAAAATATTTAGCTTACATTATATATATAAAAGTGTCTTTCAACTGGCCATTTGTGTCAAATTCACTGGCACAAATGGCGAATGAGTCACTCTGAGTGCATCTCAAGTCCACATCTAACATACACTGTGCGTGATCTCAAGTTCATCAATCACTAACTGGTGATATACGTCCACTAATGGTGGAGGAAATAATAAATAATACAACTCGGACAAATAATAAACAAACGTCGTAATATTTACTTCACAATAGCGTGTCTGACAGACACCACGGCGATCAGCTGATTCGATTGACATTTTTCATACACAGTATTAAATAAAATATGAAATTTGGTAATGAAACTAATATGAAATGAAAGTACATTTCTGTGTTATTATTAAAGCGAATTTCATAAGAATAATTTTAAAAAATAACAGCGCTACGAATAACAGCTAACAATATATCGTTGCAAAGCACTTTTGAGTAAAACTCTTGATTATATATACTTCAATAGATGAACCATCTAATAGAAATATTTGTGGCAGTAAATTTGTTAGTTAGTGAGGCCCACAACCACACCTTGTTTAAACTGCATTAAATTTATATGGGTATACACTAGCGCTCCACAATGGACCACAAAAGCAGCTGATATTTGGGAAATCTATTTGTGTATAAAATGAATGGTAAAACTCTGTGCAACGAAATATCGTTGCGAAACAGTTCTTCCTAAAAATTAAAACAATCATATATCGTTGTAGGGCAGCCAAAGGTTTATAGTGTCCATTTCCCTCCTTAGATATATGCCATTTATTTATTTATTCCTATAAATAACGAAACTGTGACAAAATACTATAAGCCGAGTTTGTTTGTGTTCTTTGTTGATCGACAAAACAATGTGTTAGTGTGCGTGTTTTGCACTGATTTTATTCAAAAATGAGTGAATTATCACGTAGTAGTGCTATTCGGGGTGTTTTAGATGAATTAGATGACGGAAATATAAGTGACAACAGTGACATTACTGACTTGACATGACATGCCCCCAAAAATTTTTGTATATAGTTCCTTTTTTTTGTTTGCGTGTTTTGCGTGTGTTTTGCACTGATTTTATTCAAAAATGAGTGAATTATCACGTAGTAGTGCTATTCGGGGTGTTTTTGATGAATTAAATGACGGAAATATAAGTGACAACAGTGACATTACTGACTTGACATGACATGACTCCCAAAAATTTGTGTATATAGTTCCTTTTTTTTTGACATTTTTCAATTTTACCTTTGGTTTGTCTACTATTGTGTATATACATTTTTATTCCTGTTAAGATTCTGCAACTTTTGTACATTAGTGAAAATTGTGCTACATTTAGATCTGCTCACGGCGATTTTGGCCCGACAGTGCATGGCGCTAATATCAGCCCTCAGCGTTTCTGGCTACGAAGTGGTGAGCCGATGTAGTCGGCCTCTGACGATTTTGGATACTAACTACAAAGCCGATCTCATCGGCCCTTGGCTGTCAAAGGGTTAATGTGTATGTAGTAGATATAATATTTATACGAGTACATTGGTTATGAAAAATAAGATCATAATCATACTGAAACTTAATATGTTGAAAAATGCCTTGGCCTTTAAAGGATATGGTACAAATTTAAAACTGGCCTTTTAAGCACATATCCCATAGAATATATTGGCCTCAAAAGGTTTAACGTGCCCGGTTTGATAATTAAGGTGTGTCGCAAGTGTATATCCCAGTTGAAAAAATTTTCTTGAGAGGTGTTAAGCGCATATTAACCTTCAGCATACTATAATCTTAAACACCTAGCCTATGCCTAAGACTTTAAAGTAGAAATATATTGAGAAAAAAAGATTGTTATTTATGCAGTTTCTTGCCACCGAACAAATTTGAAACATTCTGCTTGAAATGGGTCTAGAATTAGATGTATTTTCACGAGATAAGCTTTTTATTCCGCAGAAATAACGTATTTTACCTAAAAATTCGAAAAAACCAATGTCACAACTTTTAGTATTTTTGACATATTTCCGTTAATTTAAATGGTATTTTAATCATATTTTTGTAATTTTGATGTTTTTTTGCACTTAATACAAATTTGAAAACTATTTTGGTCTATTACAAATATTTCTCAAGATATAACGGAAAAACTATTATTGCGGCGGATCGCGATTAGTGGCCATTACGCGATCATTACATACAACAACTATTAATCACAAAAATTGAATTCACCTATATTCCTGCCGGTGTGACGGCCTAAGTTAGGTTATGTCAGTAAAA
This sequence comes from Stictocephala bisonia, assembly GCA_035578905.1. Taxonomy (NCBI): domain Eukaryota; kingdom Metazoa; phylum Arthropoda; class Insecta; order Hemiptera; family Membracidae; genus Stictocephala; species Stictocephala bisonia. Next base: position 47,738 of record JAQJVL010000553.1, on the reverse strand, counting down.
AATGCATTTTTCGGGCTGAAAAAATAGTTTTACTACAAAACCAGTTATATATTTGTGTTCAGCATAAAAAAACATGAGAAATTTAAAAAAAGTGTTCAAAACATAACGATTTTTTAAAAAGTTGGGTTTTTTTACTATCAGATAAAAAACTAGTTTTCGATTTTTCGGTAAAAGACAAGTTTTCCGCGGATGAAACCAAACTCCTCATGAGATATAAACTCATTTTTCACCATGATATCTTATTTTCAGAGGTGGCAAGAAAGTGCATAATTACCAAAAGGTTTAACCTAATAATTATAATTACAACTGAATGATAACTAACACTGTAATTAAATTACAATAATTACTGATTACTGAGTTGATTTAACTGTTAAATTAAATTATATTAGTAAGTTTTCATTCCATTCAGTTAACTTAGATTGGATAAGTACAAGAAATTGTTCTTGCCAAGTTGTCATCTTACATTTTGAGTTTCAAGATATCCTATAACTAAATTATACTTACAAAGAAATGAATCAACACTGTAAATCTAAAGCTTCTAATTTCACGAAATAAGTCCATCATTTACGATATTAAAATTTATGACTAAAACTGTCCTTAAAATAAGAATGCCGAAAAATAGAAACTTGGTTTGGTTATTTTTCTACGGTATTGGATTAGGAATAGTGATCTTGTAGAAAACTTCAATCAAGCAGCTTATTGTAACAAGTGTCTCACTGTACTAGTCACGATGGTATGGGAGTATTTGCTTTCAGTGGTGGGGGATTGAGGGGTTACTTCTCCTTTTCGGTTCAATTTCCGTTGCTGATAGAAATAATATGAAACCGGCTGTTATTTTCTAATGACTAATCTTATTTGATTTATGAAGATAAGCAGTATATGTTCAAGGTAGGTTCAATTAAAATAAAATAATAATTATCTTTTAAAATAATTAACTTAATAGTTTTGTTTACTAGCAATCAATAAACTTTTTGGGAATTAAAAGTTTTTTTTTGTTTAGAAAGAACTTTACAATTATATAAATATCTTCAATTCTAATAGTGGTATCCTAATAGCTACAAGTAAAGATAATTTTCCTTTTTAACATTTATGTATTGACTGCCTTAATACCGTCAACTTGCAGTATAATTTATGATACATATCAGTATGAAAATTGTATTATAAATAATAATAAGGACCTCAATGTGGATATTTTTGGAGGTTTTATATAAAGTTAATTATTTAAAATATTTATAACTAACTAATTCATTTCATTCATCGATAAACTAACAAGTTTAACAGCTACAAGTTAACAATTTTTATTATTTAGTATCCTTATTAAAATATGTATGGTTCATCTCAAACGCAATTCATTATTTAAGATAAAAGTAAAAAAAAATTAAACATTTTTAGGAAAGTTTTGCCAACTGTGAACTTTTGGTTGTATGATCATAGATAAAAACACTATATGTGAATTTAAAATTTGTTTAGTATGACATTCCTGTACATTTTAACTTGTTGGGCCTAATGTTTGTAACAAAATTTCTTCTCTGTTAAAGGATTAAATTTATTAATCTTAGTATTTTTTATGACAGTAAATTTTATTTTTATTAATAATTTCTGGTATGTTATTACTGCCTTTCTTTATTTGTTAAATTAATTATGTGATATTGTTCCTGTCTGTGTTATTTATTGTTATAATAGTTGAGATATTGTTCTACTAATCTTATAAGTCATGAAAATATAGCCTTGTTATTGTACATTTTATTTTTAGACTTAAATTGTGTTTTTAATACTAATTTGTTGTTGTCAGTAAAGTTTATTTTTCTTAAATTATTACTACGGTAGGTAAGTTCTGGTTTGCTTTATTTGTTGACTACTTTATACAATATTTAATTTTTATAATCATACTGTTGTTTGAATATTATTGTATATAAATTATCTCTTTTAAATTTTCTAATACAGATTAATTAAATTTTTAAACTATTGACGAAGTTTGCAAATTTTGTATTTATCTGACAATGAATAAACTCTTTTTTCTAAACTAAGTAATTTAAAGTTAAAAAGTGTGTATTTATTACATCTCTACTGTTCCATTAAGGATTTGTGAATAAATTTAACTGTCTGAGGTAATAATCTTAGAATTGTTTGAATAAAAATTACGTCACCTGTATTTAAAGTTTAAAAGTGTAAATTTGTCTGTGTTGATCGTGTCTGCTATTCATATTAATTAGATCTTTGTATAATTGGACAGTATTGTCTATAGAGTTTGTATTGCTGCTTGTTAAGTTTAAGTAACATAATTTGTCTAGTATGTTTTGTATGCCTTAGATTTATTTTTTGATGAGGTCTATATGATCAAATTAATAAAATATATTGATTTGTGTTGTAAATGGGAATAAAGAAAACTTTTATTTGATAAGCTTAATTTATGATAGTTAGAATAATTACTCTACTAATAATATCGTTTATTTTAGGAATAATTATATTAAAACTTCATAACAAAAGGATATGAGGATAATAATGTATTCTTATGTATAAAGATGTAATTATGAATTATAAATTGTGTCTAAGTGAAGAATACTAATGTAAGAATTTTTTAATTATTGATAGCCTTTTTAAAAATTGCGTTTAATAGTGAGATTTTAATTTATAAATTAACTATTCATAATATAAAAATACTGTCTATTGCTATTATTTGAATGCCATATACAGTAACTGCTATGTTTTTATTTGCGTACTGTATTTCATTCCTTGAATTTTCTGGTTGTTCTGATTTTGGTTAAAACATTGCATATCGTACATCTTCGGAAATTCGTGTAAGGAGCCGTTCACTAATGAACTGATCACACCGCGGCAAACCTAATCTTACCCCCACCACGGAACGCAATGTGTTTCCATACCGTCGTGACCAGTACAGTGAGACGCTTGTGTGTAACGTATGTATGTAATACAAATAGGAGTCTGCCAATAGTGCTATCGACTCAATCGATAGTTTTAAAATATCGATAGTGTGCAGATATTAAATTACTACCGACCAAGACTATTGTGAAACACATATTTGAATGCTGAAAATGTCTACCTACATGAGCCATAATAGTTTAGCTAAATCGGTGTTATATAAAATTGCTTGTAGACAAATATAGTCAAGAATTGTATTCATAACCATTGGACGTTTTAAAATACTCTCTAAATAACAAAATATATATATTATCACACGAAATACTTAAATAGTAATTACTTTTTTAGGTCAGTATTTAATACCTTAGTGTCAACGCAAAAATTCTACGTAGTACAAACAGCCTTCTATATATAATCCAGCCGTTCTGTTTTTTTTTTTTATACTACACTCGTCAGTTTACATGGTCCAATAGGCCTGAAGGTGAACTTTATTCAACAAGTGAAGTTGGCTCAGAGGGGATTCGAACCTTGGAACTTGCCCTTCGCAGTCCGAAGTCTTAGCCACCACTGAGCCACCTCGCCGGCATTTTTTAGGGGCTAAACGGGAGAATCGACATAGGCAACGTTGCACGCCAGACCGCCTCGGCCCTCCTCTAATTTTTACATCCGGTGACTCACAATTAATTGGGAAGAATGTATGAAGGTACAAATTTACTTTTTTAGTATGAATTAAAACCCTTTTAGTGTTTAACTAGGAAGTACTTTTTGACTGTTTACAAATATCACAAAACTAAGTTAATCAGACAATTTGAACTTATAAAAACTATCAGGCCCTAGTTGTTATTCATCTAGACCGGAAACAAGTTAGCCGTGGGACAGGAAGGAGCTGTCCTATGTTGTGCTCTCCTCAGAGGTAAAGTTAGAGCAGTTTTAGAATAGTTTATTTCACTGTTGAATATTGTGCTCCCATGTGGCTTAATAGTGCACATGTACGAGAGGTTGATATACAATTAAATAGGGCAATGAAGGCTATAATTGGTTCCCTCATTGCCAACCCCTCTACGATGGTTTCCAGTGTTCAATGGAGCTGTATACAACATAGCTCCTCCGGATATGAGACGCAGAGACTCCTCATAGGGTTCTAACAGATCCTATCCACTCCGAATATCACCATTTTGCAAGATAAACCATAACGTGCAGGGTGACATAAATCTAGAAAACTACATCCTCGACTGGCTCCCCGGTTATGCTCAAGCGGATTTTCACCAAAAAAACCAACTGGGCGATAACTTCGGATATGTTTGACGGTCGAAACAACTTTCTGCCGTTTCATGTACCATACCCTATGCCTGTCATCGATACAATGAACCTTCCTCGTAAGGAATGGACTATGTTCAGTCTTTTCTCTCGGGCGTGGGAAGATGCAACTATTGGAAACATAAGTGGGGAACGACATGACAAATGATCAATATGTGATTGTCGAATCGAAGTTCAAACTATGGATCACATAGTTAATGAATTAACATACTTTAGTAGGTAAATTATTACAAATCAATCTTGTTCTCTGAATTTACATAGGACTATCATAACGCTCCACGACTAGACCCTAAAACAGCTACTTATTAGGGACACAAAATTTAGCATTGAATGAGAAATCTACAGAACCAGGGACGTACCCAGAACTCAATTTTGTGAGTTTTCCGATCAAGGGGTCTGAGCAGAATGAGCAGTCAGGGGGGGGAGCGAACCTAGGTCTACAGAAAACAAGAGTTGGACCGTTTTCTAAGTAGTGGCGTTGTGTCTTCTGACTGCAGATGAGGGAAGGGGGCACGTGTGTGACGTTAATGGCCTTATCCACCATTCAAAGGAAAGGTGTGAAAACTTATACCATGCTTTATTAAAACATTAAATTATAATGAAATCTATACCATTTCAATCTGCGTTTAATAGCGAGCATACAATGTGAAAACTGAGTGATCGTTTCATTGTAATATACAATAAACTCTATGAGAAAACTCCTTGTAAATTTAAGGAAATGAAAAATTCAGAAGAAGGGAAAATGTTCAATTTAATAATACTTTTCTTTATGGTATTAATCGTATATTATAATCGCGTATTCAATAATATAATTTGTACTACATTGTTTCTAGATATAAGTCAGGTATTCGACCAGGTTGGCCACGAACTGTTGCCTCATACTTTAATAAGCCTTGTCTGTTTTGTAAATGTTTCAGAATTAAATTTAAAAATTGTTATTATTTATTACACCATAATATAATTGATATTGAACTTTTATTACATATTACAAAGTTATTACAATCTCAGGTTAAGTGGAAGAAGGGACATTCTAGTCCCAACTTCGCCTGGTTAAATAAAGACGCATTTCATTTCAAAGGCGTATAGCTGTGCTCATGACCTTGTCATGATGGGTTATGGTGAGAGAGGAACGCAAGGTTTAATCAAAACGTTTCTAAAACATTAGCAGTACAGCTGGGCCCATTTGATTGGTATCAAATAACAATTGATTTTTGATTGAAATAAATACTTAAACATACAGTATTATTTTAGTAAACAAATGGTAATTATTGTTAAAATGATAATGGTTTCAAAAATAACACTATCCATAAAATGTAATCTATATTTATAAAAGAGGATGTTTGTATATATATATATATATATATATGTTTGAAGTTTATGCGCTGCCAAACCATCCAACCGATCGCCATGAAACTTCAGGATGTTGTCCTGTATACTCCCGAGATGGTTTCTGTGAAGTTTGATGCAGATCCGTCCACAGGGTCCCACCCCACAGGCTCCTAAAGATCCCATGTTATTCAAATGGAGAATCTGAATTGTTTACAAAAAACATATGACTGTGTGGTTTTAATGTAGTTTCACATGCCATAAGCAGATTGAAGTTCTCACAACAACAGTACTGTATATGTTTTGATTTATTGTAGTTCTACATTTCACCTTGAGAGTGTAGCACACACTACCAAAAACCTTTACATTTATACACCAAATAAGAAGACCAAAAATATTGTTTACCCTCTTGCACTCATTTAATAAATATTGGTTTTTTTCTATAATTATTTTTATTGCTTTATTTTGGTATGTCAATGAAAGGTGAGACAACGTCCGCCGGGTTCAGCTAGTTATTAGCTAAAATACAAATATCGATCCACTTACCAACATCAGTATACAGTGATATTGTTTTACTCCATGGAACAGTCGTAGTTTTGGAACATGGTTAGTACAATTATAAACAAAGGTAACGCGCACAGATATACGCCCCTGTTATATACTTACTTATATATACTTACTTCTAAAAGCAATATAATCTCGGGTTTCACAGAGACGTTTTTTCGCTCCTTTTTTAATAATTAAAAAGTTATAATTACTTTTTAATTATTAAATTTTTATTAGTAAAAGGTATAATTTTTTAGATAATATGTATATTCAAATAAACTAAGAATTAGAGACATTTATGTTGTTGGCAATTCTTTTACCACCAAAACCGAACCATCGTATGTGTCGTCTACCAATGCGTATATTCGTCTTGCTGTTTCGGTTAATCGGTGTCGTGAAAACTTATTATTGATATACATAGGTATAGGAGGAAGGAATCTATAACAATTGAAGTCACATCGATTCTTACATATGAGACGCCGACGATTACATGACTTCTATGAAAGCAAGCTTAATGAGAGCTGTCGATAATATCGTAGTGCTACTTATAGTTTTAGCACAGTATAATATAATAACATATAAATATATAATGTCTTTTAGCGTAATGAATAATCGTACTAATATGAATGTGAAACATTAGTGTAAACAGCACCAAAATAGTCTGATGATAGCTGTTGCACGTGAAACCCCTCTTCACTTCTCACCCAACAATGTTGTCAGATATAAATTAATTCATTAAAAATATTAATGGTTTGTCTAAACATCTGTTGCAGTAAACAAACAACCAGTGGCGGGATCTAGTGAATCAAAATTCTCATACTTTCATAATTTATTATCAAGAGACACGGTAGAGCCTCACGCCAAGTACATTAATAAATTAAACGATTTAATTATGGACAAAAATGATCAAAAACAGCTGTTCTTAAAAAGGTGATGCCGCGTATCATTTACACGAGAAACCATCATTATGACGTCATCCAAATCTTATTTCTTCAATATACTGAAATGTATAAAATATTTCGACAATTCAAGACCATTTTCATACACAATACGCCTATAAGGAATAGAATGACAGGTCGATGACCTAAATCGATTCATTTGTTAAAGAGATATCATGATCTATTATTTCACGATACAAGGTTTTTTCCCCTAGTCTGCGTCTTCTCCATCGGCTTTTGCTCAACATTCGTTTGAGATCGGCTCTCATCGGAAATCTCAGCCATAGGTCACAGCACGGTATATAATATACTCGCTTCGATCGTTGGGGGCTTCGCCCCCAAACCCACTTGGGGTTCAGGCCAATTCGTTGAATATAAAAAGTTCACTGCTGATAATATTTTCCGTTAAAATGCTATTTATTTAACAGGACAAATGGTCTATTTATTTTAAAAAAATCATGGTTTCTATATATTGTATACAAAACATGGAGATAACTAATTCATGTGAATCATATCTATACAAATATGATTTCCTTTCCAGTCTTCCTTATTAATAGGATGCATGATTACCTGTTACCAAACTACTGCATTCATAACATCAAACACTACAATCTAACATCGAGGAAATCGCCAAACATACAAAACATGTATATTTGCAGTATCTCAGCAATGTCAATAAAAAAGAGTTTACCGATTCTTTTAAAAATCTTATGATACATGGAAAACATACGGAAATAGTGATTTTAAAAGTAAGCAGTTAAAAAACTAAAGCTATTAATTGATTTCAGTTGCCTTTTAGTTAACCATTCAATCAACTGAAGCATGGTCCATCCAGTCTCGCTATGGGGAGGCCGGCAAACGTAGAGGCCATATAGTATTGTTTGAAAGGTTAATTTAATTATTAATAGTATGTGTGTTTGCCTGTCAGTTAACCATTCGTTCAGTGAATGAATGGTATATCCAGTCTCGCCACGGGGAGGCCGGCAAACGTAGAGACCATATTTACAATATGTAAAATGTTGGAGAGCTTTATTTTAGGCAGGCCCCTTGCCTACTGCCTAATATTTACAATAGCTAAAATGTTGGGGAATTTTATTTTAGGCAGGCTCATTACCTACTGCCTAGTGTTTACAATAGCTAAAATGTTGGGGAGTTTTAGTTTAGGCAGGCCCCTTGCCTACTGCCTAGTATTTACAATAGCTAAAATGTTGGGGAGTTTTATTTTAGGCAGGCCCCCTTGCCTACTGCCTAGAATTTACAATAGCTAAAATATTGAGGAATTTTATTTTAGGCAGGCCCCCTTGCCTACTGCCTGGTAAAGTACATTTTCGGGTTCCGTCAACTTACGACGAGGAATTGTTTAAAGCAGACCCCCTAGCTTACTGCCTAAAATTGTTCTTCTATAACAACATTATCGTTGTTATAGAAGAAGGTCACCGTACACAATGTTTTTTTGCGTAGGCGACCCCTTATGTACAGTAGTCCCTCATTAATCCAACACAGTTCAGACCAGGTATATTCAATTCAAAACATGCTTAATAGCATAATAGAATGTATATTGTAACTAAAAAAGTCAATTTTTACATTAAAGATGTACAATAGTTCAAAGTAAGAAAAGTATGGTACACCAGTGGAACCTATATAACACTTGATGCATTTGCATTAAAAACAAGTTAAAAAGCTTACAATAGAAAACATTAATCCTTTAAAACTTTGCAAAATAGTTCAAATAAAATGTAACTATTGATAAAAATTTAAAAAAAATAGTAAAAATGATTAAGAGTTGTATTGTGCTGATGGACTATTATCATAAAAATGTATTTTTCAATAATATTTCCTATCAATTTTTTTAATGCAATGTTTTGCATTATTAATAGCATGTCCAAACAAAGAAACTCTAATAGGTGTTTTTATTTTTATTTATTTTTAGTTCTATACATTTTTTATCAAAATGTATGCCTATATTTAACTCCTTATAAAAACCTTTTAATTATGCTCACTATAAAACTAGAAGAATAATCATATTCATAATGTGATTTGAATTGTAAACAGAATGGAATGTTGCCATCAGGTGTTTTTATCGGGCGGAAGTGATAAGAAAGGGTCAGGATAAACAAGGGTGGGGCTCAGGCTGCAAGGACGATCTTCCTCTTTACTGCCTTTGGAATTCTAATGTTACCTGTTCTTTCAAGTACTGATAAGGAAATAGGCCGGCTGTGGGGAGATATTTTCTGAAGAAGTTATTTAGTTTATCTTACATCTGACAAAGTTATTTCGTTTATCTTTTGGTCAGAAATTCTCGTTTCATAGTTCTGTTTATCAGCACTTTTCACTCCTGAAACATTCCTGATATGAAAGCTATCTCCCCCTTTGGTTTTCTGGAACCAGAACCGGTTCTGTTTCTTTTATCAATAACGATAGAACTGGCCGGATTAATGGGGGGGGGTTGATTATAGGGGGACTACCTTATTACTTGTTTAAACTTGTTTATTGTTTACTAGACAGTAGACAATAAATTATGGTTCGAGCCCAGTTTTCTGGCCTCTGATTGGTCGAGAGCGGTCACGTGACTCAAGATGATGACGGTCATATGACTCAGTCCTACCAACCTGTGGGAATTTTCCCTCCCTAACGTTGTATGAAAACCGACGTCAAACAACTGATATTTGAGTATTTTTGTATTTAATCATTCACGCATGAATGTGTACAACCATAGTGTCGTTCCGCGCGAGTCAACTACAACAATACATCAGCAATCTGTTCTGATTAATTTTATCCAAAACACTACAATAAAGTGATTTGTAACGATATTGTAAGAAAAATGCTCTAAGCAGGCAATTTGAAAGAATTTGCCTACGATTTTCGTTGTTATTAAATTAAAAATTAATTGTAACCTTATAAGTAGTGCCCTAAAACCATCCGCAACTTCTTTCTCGTTGCCTGCTTAGGTCATTTTTCTTACAATAACGTCACAAATCACTTTATTATAGTGTTTTGGATTAAATTAATCAGAATAGATAGCTGATGTAATGTTGTGGTTGACTCGCGCGGTCGCCGATTCGTGTCTGTCGTCGACAATTTCCCCTCATGTTAGCGTACTCAATGCAATGACTGGCCACAAGAGCCAAGCCCAACCAATTGAGTACGTCGGAGTCGATCTTCGCATGGACTGCTTCACACATGGCCAGCTGTACGTCCTTCTCAGCAGAGTGAGAAGCCCTACTCATATCGTAGTCCCTGTCCAACCTGGAAGACATTCTATTATGCTATTAAGCATGTTTTGAATTGAACATACCTGGTCTGAACTGTGTTGGATTAATGAGGGACTACTGTACATTCCTATCTGATCCTATGGTATATTATTCTGGTAAATTAATCTTGAATCATGAAATCATTTCATTTTATATTAGCTGTTGACATTTATATGGCTAAAACTGCTGCTTATAAGGTTTTATGACGCCTTTTTACCAACAATTCCCTGATGTCTGGGCCTTAACAATAAGAGGACAAGATCATGTTATAAATATAATGATTAACAAGGATAAAAACATATCCTATGAATAAAGAATATTTTCAGCATGATAAAACTGAGACCATACTTACTTGAGGAGTGCCCACCTGCAGCCTAGGATGATTATCTCTCCAGATGCAATACCCCACAAGTTTTTGAAAAAAACTCAACTTTACTGACTTTTCGTACACTATTTAATTCTTAATCTGAATATTTCATTAGATTTTATCTAATCTAAATATTACAGTTTCAGTAAAACAAAAACTTCAATTCTGCAAATATATTAGCATTTTAACAGCATCCATTTTGAATTTTTTCTAGGTTATGAAAAGTGAAAAATCAAATTTTATAGCAGTTTTGATAACAAAGTAGTGAAGGTAAAAAGTGTGTAAGGTTTTAAGTTCTTAAATTGTCTTTATAAGGCAATAACATACGAAAAACCTATTAAAAATAGAATTTTTGAACAAACAGTGAAATTTAACGATTTTTTGCGTAGTTATTATAAAAAATAAAAAGAATGTTGTATAAACAAAATTGTAGGAAATTTAATTAAAAACCTGCAATATGCTGTCAGATTTATTTTATTTTATTTCCAACGACAGTGTCATTTACAATTGTGTGGATACACATAAAACAATACGGTACCTTACAATAAACATACGAGTGCAATAGATACAACATTCAATAATCAATACAAAATATTCAGATATCTACAGATAATGAACTTGATACAGTGGTTGCATTACAGGTGTATAGAGAGGATGGAGCAGATATGGGGATCAGAGGAACCAATTATTTGTGTGGTCGAGTAAGGAAGACGGAGAAGATTTAGAAGGAAAAGAGTGGACTGATCTATTGTCGAAGTAGACGAGGTTGAAGTGTGAATAGTTTTTTCCTGAATGATCCAAGAGAATCGTGGAAAAAGTCCACATTGCAGGCGACAAGATTGCCCATCTCCTGTAATCTACTCATTGGGGCATTTTTGAGGTAGTTTGTTCTGTGGTGTTGATGGGCAAATATATCCTGTGATCTTGTTCTGACAGGAGTCCTCAGGTTGACTTTTACCAATGTAATTCTGGGCAATCGACAGTTCCTCTAATGAGTTTGGACAGAAATACCAAGTCAACAACGTGTCGATGAAGTTTTGCTCTACAATCAACGGTTTACACTCAATCAAGCCACAAGTAAAACTCTGGACATAATTCAAACTTCTTGTCTGCTATTTTGATTTCTTTGGGGCGTTAAAAATTTCACTTCAGGTTTTCAGAATTTTCCCGTTAGTTGCTGGGTAAAAGCTACAAGTGTGCTAATTTTCAAGTTTCTAGGTCATCTGGAAGTGGGTTAGAATTTGTATACGTGAGTCAGTGGCGTATATATGGGGGGGGCCGAGGGGGCCTCGGCCCCCCCCGAAATATACAAAAATAAATATTTGTTTATCCATAAATAAAAAAAATTTTCATCACATTTTATGTATTAATGTATTAATATTTCTAAATATATACAATGATATCGGTGTAATTGTGTACATTATAAACATATATCAATTTAACTTAAAACATAATATTATCCCAATTTTGTAGGAGCTAGAATAGCGTAAAATGACATCTCCATGAGTTTACTTTTTAAAAAATTTCCCGGGGGGGTACCCCCGGAAATATGTCTTGGTATACTTGCTTAACCAAGATCGGCCCCCCCCGAAAAAAATGTGTATATACGCCACTGACGTGAGTGTGTCAGTTACACATGCGGCTATATGTCATATTTTGAGGAAGAATGCGTATTGATATTTACAAAAATAACCTCCCTAATCACTTGGTACCATTACGGCTGATATTTTTACTTCGATAATTTTTCAAAATGCTCGGACTTCACCCTTTCGATGGGGATGGGCCTCAAAATGTCTGTAGGCTTACTACTTTCATTTACTTACTTATGTACTTTACATGTACAAACCACTTTTTTCAACTTGAAGTTGCCCATAAACCTGCACTAAATCAGATATAGAGAATCTCATCATCTATCTATATACTATAAAGCTCGATGTAGTGACTGACACTATATGTTAAGGCACTTCCCGGCATCCTACCACTATAAAGTGTATACTTGAATTGAAGCTCCAGGAAAATTCACAAAAGTTTACTTTTTTCAGTCCTAAACAAGATGGCGGCCTTTATTGCTCCAAAATGAACCCATTTTGCATTTCTTATGGAAAAATTGCAAAAACTAGTTATTATGACTTAACATGAGAAAAGGCTTGAGTATGTCTTCAAACCTCCAGAGTTCTAATGTGGAACAACGTGCACCTTATATATGAGTTTCCGATTAAAATCTAAAAAATTGTGGTACCAAGGGCCCAAAAACTACAATTTTTGATAAAACTCAAGTAAGGTATCAAATTAAAGGTATTTTTGTCCTGAATCCAAATAAAAGTTCAGATTTTGAAAAGGGAAATTAATAAGGGGTATATGCCCCAAAAACAAAAAAAACCTTGAAAACCAAAATAAAGTGTAATACAGAAATAAAACGCCAAGGGGACCTTGTAGGCCGATCTTCCTCACGTGGCGACATGCCGAGATCCACAAATGGGACTGTAGCAGAGTGTCTTGGTGAGGCCGCAAGCCAAACTTTTCCCCACGAGTCCATAGGCCGAGTTTCACAAAGGGGGGCTAAAAGCAGTCACAGGTGAGGCCGCAGGCCGAGCTTACTTCACGAGCACAGCGAGTGTCAAGAGGGTTCGCATGCGAAGCATGCAGGGGTGTCCACTAGACTATATACTATAAAGCTCGTTGTAGAACTCACTCACTCACTGACACTAAATGTTTAGGCACTTTCCGGCGTACTACCCCCATAAAGTGTATACTTGAATTGAAGCTCTCGGTCTGAAACCTCCAGGAAAATACACAAAAATTTACTTTTTTCACTCATAAACAAGATGGCGGCATTTTTATATCCCAAAACTGCTCCAATGCATTTCTAATGGGAAAATCGCAAATAAGTCGTTTTTAATACAACTCTCGTTTTTTATGGAAAAAGCTTGAGAAAAATGGCAAAACCTTCAGAGTTTTAAATGCTTAATAAATGCACATCTTATATATGAATTTCAGCTTAAAATCTCAAAAACTTGGGGTATCGGGAAACAATAAACTAAAATCTTTGAAAATATAAAAATGTTTAATACTAATCTTATCTACTCTACAGTAGTGACTAAATGACTGACACTAAATGTTATGCCATTTGTCGGTGTCCTATCCCCTACATATGTATACTTTAAAATCTCGATTATCCGGCCTAATGTGGTGAAGGTCAAGCCGAATACGATAAAATCTGGATAAAACATAAGTCATAAATAACTTGCTTTTATTGGAGAAACACGTATAGTTACTGATAACAGACAGCAGTGTAAGCGGGGCCCCTACAATTGTATGTGACGCAACACGTTCTGCAGCAATTGTAATGAAACGAAAGATGTTTATTACGATTGCCAACTTTGACGCTGCTTGTGGGTGTGTACGTAAAATGAACTGTTCCACTTCCCCCAATTGCGAAATGGACTCTTCCAGCCAGCCACACTAAACAAAAGTACACAACATTGCCAATTCGAATCTTCAGGTGCATTATTAAATTATTACGCAGTAAAAAGCGACCGCTTGTCGAGAGAGGGTACAAAACCAAAATTTCTTTTACGACGTTTGCGTTTCAAAACTGAAGGCTCTTCCGATTAATTGAAATGTTATCTTGTAAATAATTTTTTATTGTAAATAAATACTTGCCAAACCAGATGACACGGACAATCGAAGTTGTACTGTACTTGAATTGAAGCTCTCTGTCTGAAACCTTCAGGAAAATTCACAAAAGTTTAACTTTTTCACTCATAAACAAGGTGGCTCATTTCTTTACCCCAAAACTGCCCTAATGTATTTCTTATGGGAAAATCGCAAAAAAATAGTTTTTATGATCTAACTTGAGAAAAACGTTAGGTAAATTTTCAAACCTTCACAGTTCGACTTATAAAAATTTGCACCTTATATATTAATTTCAGCTTAAAAAATAACAAAATTGGTGTGTCGGGGACCCAAAAACTAAATTTTTTGATATGTGAAATTTTATAATACTGATGTTTTATTAGCCCCCCCCCCCCCCCCAAATAAAAAATATCCACCAAATCCCAAAATTAGTTACGTTTTACGCCCAAGTGGGGTATCAAAAGTATTCTTCTCTTAATTATTAATATACCATCAGATTTTATAAAAGACTATGTTTATGGTCACCACTGCCCCAAATATCATAATTCATCGAATCCTGGCGAGGTCTTCCTCACGAGGTGACATGCCGAGATACACAAAGAGGCCTGTTGCAGATCATCTTGACGAGGCCTTGGGCAGAGTTCTCCCACAATGCCTCACTCAGGCCAAGTTCCACAAAGGGCCCAAAGGTAGAGCATGCGAGTGACAACGGGCTTGACAGCAAAGCGTCCAGGGGTGTCCCCTAGTTTATATACTATAAAGCTTGATGTAGTGACTGACTGACACTAATTGTTGAGGCAAGGGGTATGCTCAAAATCCGAGTTTTAAAAAAACTCAAACTCGACTCGATTAAAAAACCTCTAAAAAAAAAATCGAGTCGAATTTTGCCATATCTTTGAGAGTAATACGCTAAAAACAAAACAAACGTCCCATTTGTATAATAGATTATAAAGATAAGTATTTTATGCACGCAACTGTATTTAAAAATATAAAATAAAATAAAGTATGATCATAATATTGTATTCGTAACCGGAGATATTCTCACAATATATTCAATTCGTGATTCACGCATACCAGTCTTGGTCGAACGGCCATGGCGATTAAGGCAAAAAGTATATTCGTTATTTATAAAGAAGGCATGTCCAAATAGCCGTCACTAGTTATTACACCACCCGCCCACCCACACACATACAGTGTTATTGAACCACACACGCATGCACTCACACCAATAATACCAATGTACATGTAAGGGTGGGTGGTGGGTCAACATCAATGTACGTGTAAGGGTGGGCGGGTGGGTCAATACCACTTTACATGTAGGGATGGGTGGGTGGGTCAATACCAATGTACGTGTAGGGGTGGGTCACTATCAATGTACTTATAATAATAATAAGAGCCCTTTAACATTCAAAGATAAGGCACCTGAAGTAATATATGTAGATAATCTAGTCAGTGGTCTTATGATACCTGTAACTCATTAATCATTTATTTATTGAATTATACAAACATGATAACAGATCACAAAAAATTAGTTATTGAACGGTTTCAAAACTTCGTTACATAACTTTTACCAACATTTGAAAGTTACATTTGCATTTATTTTAGGTCCATCCTTTAAAAGTTTACGACTAAAACTATTCTAAGACTGACTATTTCGGACATATATAATCAAATTGCATTCAATCTATAACAGAAACTAAGCATGGAATGAAAACTATTGAAACTTAAAAGCTATAATAATTGGAGATAGAATGCACGGAACAGTTTCATTCTGGTACTGTGACTAATAAAATGATGATTAATGTAGCTACTACTATTACATTGCCGACTCAACGAGTCTCAATATAAAATGTACTGCCAGCTGTGGATTCGATTTGTAATCCATTTTGTTTTGAGTTTTTGTTGAAGTTTACACTAGAAATGGGAATTACAGTTACTTTTTTGATAATCTGCTATGTAATTCTATTATGTTCTGGTAACGTATTATAATAATCTGTTAGTTTTGTAACCTGTTACTCTCGACGCATTTCCATTGACATTCCAGACATTTATTCTGTTATGGCCTGACGTTACATTACAGGCTCGAAGCCTCGTTATTCGTTGTGGCTGGTCTAGCTACCGTTCCAAGTTACCAAAGGTTATGAAATTGAAGTTATGCCTTATGTTACGTTATGATAATGTGAGCGTTGGGGCTTTGCTTGACGTTACAGAGTTACTACTCAAAGTTCGTTCTATTATCGATAATTTAACTGTGACATGCAAGAGTTAAGTTTCATTCGTAGTTCAGTTACAGTTCCGTTTACTTCTCAGCGCTATATTTACTCTCCATTACTACTATGCGTTAGTTATATAAAGTTCTTTATAACCTTATCATGCATCATGACTGAGTTACAAAAATAGGGTGAGTGCACCAGTGAATGACCGTTTAAGGTTGAGTTTCCACTTGAATCTTACATGGTAAAACAGGCATTTACCCTGCAGTGCAGGGAATAGTTTTAACGTCTTGCCCGTATTCTCCTGTACTTCCTAATGGTAAAACTTAATGTGTTATGTTAAAACAGAGTATTGAAAAATACAATTTACCGAACATAAATCATTGCACCAGTGAATGACCGCCTATCTACCAGTGAATGACCGGCGTTTCCCCAGTGAATGACCGGTCATTCATTGGTATCAGAATCCAACTAGAATTAATATACCAGTGAATGACCGTTGAAATAGAATTAAGACAATTAAGAAAAAGAAAAGAAATTAAGTTTTTTTTAATATTTTGGTTAAAAAATGTTTTTTTATACATTTTTGCAGGTAAATAAAGCTTGGTAAACTTGTAAATATTGTATTTCTTGTAAATTTCTAAAATTATTTTATAGGCTTTTAAAATTTAACATTGAAAATGGTTTAAAGTGCCTCCATTTTGGATCTGTAAGTTATTACAAAAATTAAATTTAAACTAAATTTTAATCTTACATATAACATTTTATTACTGTATATATCTATCATCGTTTTTTGAGATATTGAGATTTGTATAAAATATCATACAGACCGTATAATGCAGTAAGACCGACAGACAGAAAACACAATATGTTAATCACATGTTTAAATTGTAACCCCCCCCCTTCCACCCCACCAAATAACCTGTAAAGAGTCTCACAGAGTCGAAGCTGGATACCCTGTATGTTAACAACACCACCATTTCCGGATCGTTTAAATATAGATTCTAGTGAATGACCACTGTTCATCTATTAAATTTTCGTAAACATTAAGCCCCGGTCAAATATTGGATTATTGGTATCTACATGATTTCTGATAGTTTTTTAGTGTTTCCTAGGACTTAATCTGTCAGAAAACGTTGTTTCCAAAACATTTCAAGAAAATTTATGAAAATCTAGTGAATGACCGAAATGGTCATTCACTGGTTATACCAATAGTTGTGATCCAGTAAATGACCGACTGCATAATTAAACTGTTGGTTAGGATTTTGGTATTAAAATGAGTACAGAATTGTACCTTAACATGTTTACTTTTAATTAAATTTAATATAATGCAGTTTCAATCAATAATCGAAGAACAATGAAAAATACAGCTAACCTTGTTTGTACGATACGCTATAGTGGGGAAGCTTAAAGATGAACTAGGTGGAACACTTAATTTTGTTTGTGTTAAAAACAGATGTTTGACACTTTATTTCTGAACCAGTCACAGGGAGGATTGAAATCACATTCCAAAGTTACTTTTAAGACCGTTTGTGATAGACTAGACAAAAGGTATAACTTAATATGATGTTTTTTGTACGAAACGGTCATTCACTGGGGGGTGGTCATTCACTGGTGCACTCACCCTAACTGGGTATTTCGTGTAACCTGTTAAATCTATAACATGTTACATTGCTGTAATCATGATATTTATCCTGTTTCGTTAAATAACGCCCATCCCTTGACAACTCAACTTGACACAAAGGAAGTACGATGAAAACGAAAAAAAAGGTTAACCTTGACCAGTCGGCAGTTGTTATCACTAGTTAGTATTGTATTGACAGTTAATTATTTAGTTTCCGTTAATGGAAACAAACATTGTAGTCAATAGTGAAATTGTGGTTAGCTGAAAAGAACATATTATTGTGTAACTACTGTTTTATGGATTATTAGGTTTCACTTTCAATTGAACAAAAGCATTGAACATTGATAGTTTTGTGAACTTTTGAAACTTGTAAACATTAGTATACAAAGTACCTAGGAAATATAATAAAATAAAATAGATTTTAGTGACTCTTTTTAAGTTTATTGTTGTATTCTTTATGTATTAAGAAAATTACTCGTAATTTAAGTTTGTCAGTTTGATTTGATTAAAGTTTATAGATCAACTTTTGCAGTAGAGTTTGCGGTAAAGCTATTTTACACTGTTAGTGCCAGATTGCAATTTTTGTTTGATTTCAATATTTTAAATTTTTACTCTGTATTTATTTTAGGCCTCTTTTTTATAAGTTATGACAAATATTTCACATATTATTTTACAGTATATTTAACATATATATTTATGAATATCTATATTTAATCACTGATACAATCATTTCACAGATTCTAAAACAATTTTCCAAACTTTATTAATTATTCAGCGAACTAAATAAATAATGTTAGAATTCAGATTTTTATTCACCAAAAAACAAACATTGTCACAGGTAATGGTCAACAAAACATAGTTTATAGAAGTGTTAGTCTAAGTAATACAATGCAGGGAACAAATCAAGTCATTCACATAAAAAGTCTCGGATGCAATAGTTAATAAACCCTGTATCAAGAATGCTTTTAAGGTTTTTTAGAATTTGTTTAAATCGGCAATTGACTTTAAATACAGAGGCAGAGCATTGTACAGTTTAATACAAATAAACTTGACTTATTTCTGAAAAAAAGATAATTGGTGACGTGGAATATCTAAATAGTCATAATTTGGAAGTTAGTAAACAGATGAACATTTCTTTTTAGAGAGGGCACAAATGATGCATAAGGCTATCTTTTGTAATCTAAAAATGTGTAGATTTCTCAAACTTTGAGCTCCCCAGATTGCCATTGTATAAGACAAGTGGAGGTATACACACCCATAGTACGCTGGTAACAGGACCCGCTTATTGTCAATTACCAATCCTAAGTAACCAACCTCTGAACTCAGCATTATCTCTGAGTCACCTATAATGAAATTGTGATCTAGGTTGGAGTCAAAAGAACGGATGTAGAATCTAACCTCATCTGTCTTTGTGCATTGGCAACAAGTTAATTACTTGTAAACCACTGTAACAAAGCGCTGCCATTTAAAAAAGCATCTATTTCTGCTGCTGAACGATCTTGATTAGTTACTAGTAAAATAGACATAAGTTGGCATGGTTCACACTGCTGGGGATGTCATTAATAAAAATCAAAAATAAAATTGGTCCCAATATGGACTCCTGGGTTTCCGTTCTGACTTCTCATGAATCCAAATATAGAATCTTAATAATCTGATGGCGATCTACAAGAAAAGAATAGAACCAGTCGAGGGCAACACCCCTAATGCCCGCGTTATCCAGTTTTCCCAGAAGAAGTTTATGGTTGACCAAGTCAAAAGCTCGACTCAGATCGAAGAAAAGTCCAATAGTATGCTTTCTACTGTCCAGATTCATGACAACTTGTGATATAAAGTTGTACATGGCATCAACAGTTGACAGGCCTGGTCTGAAACCAAACTGTGCTGGAATTAAAATCTTATTTGTTGACAAATAGGGCAGAAGACGGTTGAGCATGAGGTTCTCCAACACTTTACAGAAGGATGACAGGATGGAAATAGGTCTGTAGTTTACACAGTCATTTTGATTACCAGTTTTATGAATAGTTTGTATAATTGCCTGTTTTAAAGAAGAGGGGAAAAAACCAAAGGTGAATGAAAAATTAACTCGGTGTGTCAGGGGAAAAGCAAATTCTTTTGTGCATTTTTTTTCAACAGATTTGATGACATTCCATCAACACCCTAAGAACAGCTAGAAGATAAAGACCCTATTACTTTTACTACTTCCTCCTCTATAGCATATAAAGAATGAGTCACTCGATTTGTAGTAATGGAAGGTGGTGTAGATTTATTGATACCTAATCGGTCGCCAATATCGGCAAAGAAAGTGTTGAAATGGTTGGCAACCATTTGTGGATCGATGATCGATTTGTTAAGATCATTTTTCACATGTATTTGTTTAAATGGTTTGCAAGAATGTTCAGGTCTCAAGTCATTAATCACCTCCCATACCCACTTGATCTTATTTTTGGAGGAATTAAGGTGGCCCGGAACTCTTTGTGCTTTTGAAGACAGAATGGAAGACTTATATTGTTTTCGGAGTTCAAGATAAGATCGTTTTAGATGGTGTTTGGAACCAAGGTCTTTGGAAAGGTCATAGAAAAACAATAGATGATTATGTAAATTTATTTAACTTTTTTTGAGCTGGATTTTTGAAGAATACGTTGCTTCGACAGTATCTTCTTTTTTAGAGGAAACACTCAATCAAGAAGGCAACCCAAGGAGGAGAAGAAAGCACTGTATTTCTTATCAACGTCAACCACTTTGTACATTTCATTCCAAGACTCAGGTGTTAAAATCAACTTGAAAATAAGTATGTCATCATGAGAAAAACTACGCTTAACCATGTATTTAGGAATACTTGATTTGATCAAGGAGGGTAATGATATGTGTGTCAATTGAAAATGATGATTAGACTCCAGGCTTCACCACTGAGGAGTTAAACTCTGTCTTTGAAACATTGGTAAAAATGTTATCAATCAGAGATTTTGAGTCAGAAAACTCTCGTGGCAGATAAAATGCATCTTCACAAACCAAAAGAGGCCATTAAGTTATAAAGGTCTAGAGGAAGTGGAGAGCCACTTAACATGTCAATTTTAAAATCCCCAGCTACAACTATTTGAATACTGCGTTTGATGACTGTCTCAAGGCACTCATAGATAGATGCAAAAAAGACTGAAATGTCCTCAACTTTCATCTTTGGTGGTCTGTATACAACAATAATCAACAAGACTCCATAATTTTTGGTCAACCTCATAGCAGAGTTCGCCAAGTCCCTCTGTGCAAAACGATTACACAACAAATTCCTGATAGGTTAAAGAGTTCCTGACAAGAATACAAACGCCTCCCTTTTCCATGTCGGTCCTACGGAAACCCGAAGCCATCCTGTGTTCATTCAAGCAAAGGGAATCCAATTGAGGAAATGCTCCGATAAGCACAATATATCTGGTGACGTCATCTCAATTAATACCTCAATGAGATACATCTTAGCCTGAAGATCCTGAACATTTTGGTGAATAAGGGTTAGGCTTGATAAAGTCTTTTTTGTGTGTGGGGTTTAAAATAGGGCAAGTAGAGTGAGTCCCCTGGGTTACAGGGTCTAATGTCTCCATTCTGAAAAAGGGGTCTGACATAATATTCGACTCAAAAAGAACTCGAACTTGAAATTATGTCTAAAAACTCGAATCGACTCTACTCAAATCCTAAACTGCTTCTCGCACACACCTAGTTGAGGAGCTTCCCAGTGTCCTACCCCCTACATATGCATACTTGAATTGAAGCTCTCTGTCTGAAACCTCCAGGAAAATTCACAAAAGTTTACTTTTTTCACTCGTAAACAAGATTGCGACCTTTTGTTAATCCAAAACTGCCCCAATGTATGCCCCAAAGCTTGAATAACATTTTCTAACCTTCATAGTTCTACACGCTTAACAAACGCGCACCATATATATGAATTTCAGCTTAACACTTTGACTGCAGATACCGAATTTTTACGGAGTAGCGTAACTTCCGAAAAATGCGGATCCCATAGTTTTACGGGATCAATGTTTTAATTTTGTTAAATAGCCTATTGGGTATTAATACGGAGTCTGGTACTCTAAACGGTCTCTAATGATGTTAGTAAGCCATTTAACTGCTATAATGCACACACTGTACTTTTTTAAATCAGAATGATTGAGCTGTAGCCGCTAGACTGCACTGCTTTTATCTGCATGTTTCACAACCATTGTTTAGTGAGTAGACTCTATTGCAAAGTGTAAATACAGCATGTATTAAAAAAAAACAAGGGTTTTATTAGTATTTATTTTTACTTTATTTTGTATGAATAGGGCAATAAAATTATTTCGTATGCTCAATTGCCCTTGTTTGGTTTTTTTTTTTAATCTATTACTAAAAAACTGATATTACATATTACGAGATGAAAAAATATGATTTTTAATTGTGTAATGATAAAAAGAAGAAATATAGAATCCAGACATGTAAGTAGAACTGTTCTGTTTAATGGTTTTGAATTTATGAATTTTTAAAAAGTACCAAAAATGGCCAGCATTTTTCAAATGGCTTCCGTATTTAGGACCAGCACTCAAAGTGTTAAAAACTTAAATATTTTGGGTATCGGGGTCCCAAAAACTGAAATTTTTGAAAACAAAGGGCAAATATTTTCAACATTGATACATTGAATTACTGATATATCACAAACCAAATATCGATCGAACGATAACATCAAAATATTGAGTAACCGATACATTGAATTGTAAATAATTTATGTTTAACACTACGCACTAACTCTTATGTCATAACCAAAAATGCATTCATGTTATGATGTTACTATTCATATTAGCCTACTGAATGCAAAATTTAAATACATTTATTATCATGAAACAAGTTGTGGTTTGTTGAGTTAGACGAAAAATATTCTAAATATGCATAATTATACCTTAATTATTATGATAATTATAAAAGAATAAGGTTTTTATTTTTCACAATTGAAAATAACATTAGGCTTCTTAAAAACACTAAAAATTAAACAAATTAATTCACTAAACCTACTTTCAACACTTGTCAGGTAAACCATTTAAAAATAAGTTTGAGAATCAATTTTCCACTTTGTTTCGTTTTTATCCATTTCACCCACTAGTCTACAATAAACTACATTTTAGTATGTTAACCTCACATAAAACACTAAATGAAGTTACTTTATTATTCCAATGCATGTTTTGTACTCATAAGAGGCAATTTAAATGTGTTTCTTCCGAATCATGATGATTTTCAGGAGAGATAATAACGTGAATATTTAAGTGATATGATATATCGGGCCAAAATATTGATATAGCCAATATTATCGAAAGAAAATATCGATACTCATATATCGAAACATATTTATCTACATTTCCGATATATCGTTGCCATCCCTACTGAAGTGGGGTATCAAATTAAATTTAATTCTTATCTTAATTACTAATATACCACAGAGTTTAAGAAAAGACCATGTGTATGGGCTCAGATTTTGAAAAGGACAAACAAAATAAAACTTCCTAAAACCAGAAAAAAGGGTAACACTAAAATAGAATGCCCAAGTGGGGTATCAAACTATAGGTATTTATCTAAATAACTAATTGATGGTCATACTGGTCAACAGTCCTTGCGAAGCAGTAGGCTGATCCTCCTCACGAAGTGACATGCCGAGATCCTCTAATGGGACTATAGCAGAGTGCCTTGGTGAGGTCACAGGTTGAACTCTCCCTCACAAGGCTGTAAGCTGAGTTCTACAAAGTGTCTTGGCGAGGCCTTAGGCCGTGCTTACTTCACAAGCGTAACGAGTGATGGGGTTAGCACGCGAAGCATGCAGTGGTTTCCCCTAGTATACAATAAAGCTCTATGTAGTGACACAGTGACTGACTCACTAACACTAAAAACGTTGAGGCACTTCCCGGCGTCCTACCCCTATCATACTTGAAACAAAATAGCGGCCCTTTTTTTTACCCCAAAACTGCCCCAATGCATTTCTTATAGGAAAATCTCAAAAAAAGTAGTATTTATGACTTAACTTAAGAAAAAGCCTGAGTAAAATTCAAACCTCCACGTTTTCTACATGTCTAACCAACGTGCACCTTATATATGAGTTTGTTTAACCCGGGAGGGGTCGTGCAGCTAAAACTCACGCGAGAGGTCGCGCTGGGTGTTTTAGACCAAGGTCAATAAATTATCTTTGAAAATGACAAAACATCTTTTATATAAGCACTAACATGTAAAGTGACATATGTGAGAGTCGAACAAGCAGGGCCGCATTTAGCTTCATGACACCCTTAGGCCGGCTGGGTTCCGCCGCCCCCCTCCCCCCCAACAACGCATTACATCTGTCTCCTACGTACAATTGTGGTAATATGAGACACGTAGAATAGGACCCGTATTTGAATCTATTTTCAAGCAAAAATATAAGTTTATTTAAAAAATGAATCATTAGAACTACTATTTTTGAATTATTTTCTTTACACATGTATCGCAATTTTTATTGTAGACCTATTAGCGGTAAAGTTTATATTTTCCCTTTTATCGAACTTCCATAGGAACAATTTACTTATTTTATTATTACAACATTTGAATTATTTGAAATAGGTACATAATATGATTTATTGTCTATATTATCCTAAAATACTCAACTTCTTATAAAAAGGATTAATTAAAAATGTATAACAAACGATAAAGATTGTTGTGTAATTGTATTTTTTACATTTCTTTTTTTACATGACATTTAGTATCTAATGAATAGTAGTAGGAAATAAGTCCTTCTTTATTTCTTCAGTCTCCATCTAAAATACTTTCCTCCGAGCCTTCTTCTGAGCAAAGTCTTCTATCACTGTGCTGTAATCTATCTTTGCAGCAATTTCAGATTCTATACACAAAATAGACAACGCGTTCAATTTATTTTCATTAATGGTTGATCTCAAATAGTTTTTCACTCTCTTTAAACAAGAAAAGCTTCTTTCACCAGAGCAGTTTGTAGCTGGAATCGAAAGACAAATTCCTGAGGTAAGTTAAAATGTCTATCAACGAGTTATCTTCAAACTTCTCACCAGATACTGCACAGTATGCTTGAAAATGGCAGCACTCATCGATGAAGTCATCTCCAAGATAATTTCGGTAAGTTTCTATGAGATTTTGAGCTTTCAATCTCAAAATACTTTCTTCTACTTTTCCTGGAGATTTTACAATTTGTATCAAGATATTAAATTTATGTTGGTACTCATTGAATGACTTATACCTTCTTTTAAATTCAACTATAAACTGATCAATTATAACTAAAAAAGTATTGATTTTAAAATATTCTCTGCCATCAAGTTCAAGATCTTCAGTTCCTCCATCATCATATTTTTGTTTCTTTTGAGAATCCTTTTACAGTCTTTTTCGTAACTTTTGTTTTCAAAATGTTAAGAGCAAGTGATTCATAATAATCAAAATCATTTCTTTGAGAAGAGAAATATTCTACTAGAGACACAAACAGCTCTGTAACAGTTAGAACATCTATTGTCTGAGACTGTATTTTTTTGGATACTTTATTAAGGTGGTATAAAATTGTGCTCCAAAAGCAAACCATAAAGGCTGCCTTAAATCTGTTCAACTTTTTAAGAATTCCTACGGCTTCACATTGTGTGGTGGCTTTTTCTGTGGAGTCATTTTCTATTTAAGTTAAAACGGATAAAGTTTCATTCCATTACTCTGTAAGGCCTTGGCAAGCATCGTCCCTGGCCGACCACCGAGTAGTTGATCGCTTTTTTAGTGTTTTTCCTTTATCGATCTCGACTATC
Organism: Stictocephala bisonia; assembly: GCA_035578905.1. Classification (NCBI taxonomy): domain Eukaryota; kingdom Metazoa; phylum Arthropoda; class Insecta; order Hemiptera; family Membracidae; genus Stictocephala; species Stictocephala bisonia. The sequence continues at coordinate 21,859 of JAQJVL010000553.1, read as the reverse complement.
AAACGCTTCCATCTTTTTGTCGAGCTTGTAAAAAAACATATAGCTCTTGAAGGGTCATAAAAAAATTACAAGCTTCACTACAAGACTGCCGTTGTTGTCCCAACTAAATTTAATGAATGAGATGCACATGGTACAAACATTGCCAAATGGGCAAGGTCCTTTATCTTAGCTTGCAAGCCATTATAGAGTCAGCCATATTCGAGACATTGTCGTAAGATGGCTCTCGACAATCACTGATATTTATATTAAAACTATTCAATTCTGTTAGTACAGCATTGAACATTTGTTCTGCTTTGTATCCAACGGAGGGGATAAATGTGAATTCTCGTTCACATGGAGAACCATCAGGTAGAACATATCTGAAAATAAGTGTTAGCTGGTCAATGTGAGATACATCAGGCGTAGAGTCAACTACAATGCTAAAATACTTGGCTTGTTTTAACTCCTCACATATTTTATTCTTCACTCGCACAGCCATTTCATCACATAGGCTATATAAGATGATAAGTAATTTCTGTGACCGGAGCCAGGATTTCCATGCCTTGAAATATGTTTTGCCAAGAAAGGGTCAAATTCAGTGATTAATTCCAAAACCATCAAATAGTTTCCATTCCTTTGAGAACCTATTATACTATTGTCCCCCCTAAGAGGAAGACTTCTTGAAGTAAGAGCCCAAATGGCAGCAACTACTCGGGTTAAAATATTGCGCCAGTAAATGGTTTCGTCATCAAGTTGTGTCAAAAGCCTTGAATATATCCTATTGAAAGAAATGCTTCTTGCTTTTAAATCAATGATTGACCATACACACGCCCAGCCAGTGATCTCAGATTGAGGACCCGGTGGTATACAAGTATTATCAAACTGGGAGTGCGGCTGGACTCCAGGTAGCTAAATGGCGTTTAGCCGCACTCCCATTTTGATAATATAAATACTGTAGTATGGTTGATTTACCACACGCTGACACTGCATTAGGTATAATAAATGAAATATATATTTATAATAACCCCAGTAGCGAGTGATTGCTATGGTGTTTTGCAGCTTATCATAGTATTAATCTTTACATTTTCGGGGTTTTCTATTGACATTTTACATTTATAAATATATTTTTATATCAATGTTACATGGAAATTTGCCGCCCCTGGATATTTGCCGCCCTAGGCCACGGCCTACTCTGCCTTATTGGAAATACGGCCCTGCGAACAAGTACATTTTATTACAATAAATTTAAAATATTTTTGTATTTAAAAAATTAAAATACAAAAATGACATAATAGTGGATTACAATAATAACTCAGCTAAAATCATTTCTAGTATGTCCTAATATAATGAAGTAATATTTACATAATTAATAAAACACTATTTTATCACCTACAATACGAATATAGCCCTAAATGTATCTGTAAACCTGAACAGTATGTTGCAAAAACTATAAACAATTTACAAAGAAACATGAATATGTTAATTAGTATGTAGCCTAATATTACATTGTATTAAGATAAAATCATATATTGAAATATTAAACAAAACAGTATTAAAATAGAAATATAACAAGTATTTACAAAACCTACAATACAATAAAACCAAATAAATGTATACCTACTTACATAGCAAATACACTATTTGCTAAATGACGTACCGGTACGGTGACAGTTCAGTCATCTTCTGACTCTGAAATAGTGTTTTCATTAGCACATGTAACACAATATGAAACTGTATGCTCCTTACATATGAAGCTATAACACTTTTGACACTTGGATTTTGTCTTCCGGTGTTTTCTCCAACCACAGAGTCCGCATCTTCCGGGACCTTCTACGTGTTCAGTAGGCTGTCTCCGTTCTTCTTCCAAACCCAGCATGTTATGAATACTCCTTTTCAATTGTCTCGGGAGATTTTGCTGGTGATGGCGATCCATTAAATGTCCACGACATAGTTCTTGTGCCAGCTCTTTAAGATATTTACGCCTGACAAGATCAAACTGACCAGCTTTATGTTTGTAAACTATGAAGCTGTTCAAACCAATTATGTTGAGTAGGCTGAAGAAGAGGGTAAGGGGCCAACGGTTACTGGTCCTTGAGACAGAATACCTAGCCTTGTTCCTTCTAGTGCCACTAACGGGTTGAACAAGCCGGGATACAATTGCTAGTCCTGAATTGTCTACTTTGTAAGGTCTCTCTGGCTGCTTACCAGCGTACACCTCCATATTCATAGTATAGAATGTCTTAGCACAGGTCAAAGGAAATATTTTTATACTTTGCTGGCTTGTTTTTGATATATTGTTTGAAGGGGCACCGTCCTCTGAATGACTAACATTTCATCCACGGTTAGATGCTCACTAACAGAGAAGTTTACGTTGCATTTTTCAACCAACTGTTCAAATAATTCACGAATTGGTGCGAGTTTGTCATGTTGTTTTCGTTGTTGCCTTGTTGTGGCGTCATCAAACCTTATTGTTCTTATAAGAAACTTAAATCTGCGGAGATTCATGCAAGTGGAAAAGAATGGAACACCTGTACCATCAGTCAGCCATAAATCATACAAATTTAGATGTGACGCCCGTAGTAAACCACCCATGTAGAGAAGGCCTATAAAGGCACATATTTCTGTTGATGTGGTACATCTTGCATCTCGTTCACGAGTGTAGTTCGGGCGTACTTTTTCAATTCGTTGATTTGTGTACTTTACTATGTTATCAAGGATTTCATCTGAAAAAAATAATTTCCAGGAAGCAGCTGGTGACTCTATGTCCAATTCCCTTCTGATTCCCGGGAGTCTCCTAACTAAGTTGTAGTCAGCTGTACGTCTTGTTCGAGGAGGACAGTGTATGTTCCACTTCGTGATTTTATCCCTACCAGTATACTCAGGTCCCCCAACGAAAACAGGTGTTTCTTCTTCATTCCCAGACTGATCTGATTCCGAATCATCTTCCTGCACTTCTAAACTGTCTACATCATCATCATCTGATTCTAACTGATCAATATGTTCTACTATTCGTTCATCTAAAAATAACTGACGTTTCACTGCACCAGGATTTTCCACCCTTTCTTCTGCTCTACTATCCTCTTTTTCTATACTCAATAAAAGTCTTAATAGTCTTTGCTCTTCAATTTCGTTCATTTTATAACAATAAAAAAAAAAAAGTTACACTGAGAACAAGAATAAAAATAATAATACAAAAACTATTTACAGAGACTAATAACTACTTTAAAATACTATTAACTCGATAATGAATCATAAAAACACGTTAAAACTTTAAATATTCACAAAACAATTCACTATGAAGGGTATAAAATAGATCACACCTTATGAGTCGCACGGGATGAAAACGACCACTAACCAGAAACGCTATGAGTCGCACGGGGTGTAACAGACCAGTAACGAAACCAACGCTTGAACACAGCTTACTGAGGAGGGAAGGGGATGCATGTGGAACGTAGTTTGGTAGTGGACGAGTCCAATTAAAGGTACTGAGGGGTGGGAGCTTGCCCATTTTCTAGGTCAGGAAAATATAACAACAAAACAATTATACCTGGTCTGAATGACCAGGCATGACCCCTCCCGGGTTAAAAACTTAAAAATTTGGGGTATCTGGGGCCCATAAACTTTTTTAACACTGATGTTATCTACTCAAGTGGGGAATCAATTTAAGGCCATTTTTTATCCTGAATCTAAATATATCATCAGATTTTTAAAAGGGAAAATAATAAGGAGTGTATGCCACAAACAACAAAAAAATCTCCTAAAACTAAAATTAGATATCCAAAAAATAAAAACAATAAAATAAAACATCCAAGTGAGGTATCACACTATAGGTATTTATCTCCTAAATCACATATCACAATTGTATTGTTTATTTGGCTCAAGGGCTCTGCCCCTCCCCAAATAAAAATATGCTCCAAAATCCGAAATTGGGTAATTTTAAACTAATACACCCAAGTGGGGTATCAAATTACAGGTATTCTCTTAATTACTAATTTACCATAGGATTTTAGAAAAGACTATGTGTATAGGCTCCACTGTCCCAAACAAAAATTAGTGGTCATAGGTAGTCATACTGCTTAAAAACCCTGGCGAGGCCGTAAGCTGATCTTCCTCACGAGGCAACATGCTGAGATCCACAAATAAAACTGTAGCAGAGTGCATTGGTGAGGTTGCAGGCCGAGTTCCCCAAAGGAGTCTGTAACAGAGAATTCTGGCGAGGCCATAGGCTGAGTTCCACAAACGGGCTAAAGATAAGAGTGAGGCGAGGCCACAGGCGGAGCTTCCCTCAAGAGCGTAGCAAGTGATGGTGTTGGCACGCAAAGCCTGCAGGGGTGAACTCTAGTTAGGTAAATAAAAAAGTAAGTCTTTAGAAGTTGTAATGAGCAACATCAAAAAACATTATACTGTATTACACTGCATTTTCCTTTAGACTCTTTGAAGGCCATAATCAATCAATACCTTTACCATTCTATTGGTATAATCATTTTCTTTTAGCGTGTTTAAGTATTCCAATAGCTGAAAAGGCCCAGTTAAAAAAAAATCACAAATAAGTCAAACAAAAAATAAAATAACTAAAAATTATGTTGATTAATTAGTGAAGGGTTGATAAATTAACAACATACTTTTATCTTGCTGCATATCAGTTACTAGATCGTACGAATAAAAACATCCTGCATGGTGATGTCGAGTCAAATGAGGTATAAGGTTTTCAGGAACAGTGTCTCAAATGAATTTAAAACACATTTTCTAACATAAATTAAATAGAAAAGGAAATCAGTGTATCAGTTTTTATTTCACAATTACATAAACTTCACTGAAATAGTGAACAATAGCTAAAAATATTGTTTAAAAAAATTAATACAAATTCAAGAATTTAAATATTAAAAGTATACAAATTTACTGCCAATGTCAATTGGTGCTAAAAAATATCTTTAGACAAAAAACATGATTTCACATTTAGTCCATAAAACAAGGTAATCATGCAATGTATCCTAAACTTAATACCATAACATGGTATTATTACAAGATCATAGAATTTTACATGGCCAGACTATCAAGTAAATACTTTTAAAACTAAGTTTTACGTTTGGTTGTAGAAAAGGGTCCTTAATCTTCATACGCAATGCCCATTGGGGCCAAAGCAGCTTTAGCAGCCATCTTTTTTGCTTCTTTCTTACTTTTACCTAAAACCATAAACGTGTTAAATATAAACTGCCATTTTAAAAACAGCGATTAGAAAGCAAAATGTATAACTTATTTTTAGGGATGTAGGAGAGATTTTTTAATTCGGGAGGAAAATTGAGAGGGAAACGGGTGGGAAATTAATTTCCTCCCAAATTAAAAGAAATTTTCGAGAGAATTTTCTCCAGCTTAGCATACAGTAATTTTCAAACTTTGTAGATACAACAAATAAACCGATTCATTTTATAGTAATAATTTATTGGTAAGTGATCTAGTAAGACACTAAACCATTAATGTTAAGCCACATTTATGTACTCCTTATTTTATATTATCTTTATTGTTTGCCTGTTATCTACAAAACAGAAAAATCCAAACAGGTTAGCTAAATAATAGCAGATTACACACTTAATAAACAAAACAATTTTATATGATATAATTCTTAAAACATATTTTTATAGCTATCTGAATTAAAATTGTAACAAGTGAAATATAAGAATAGTAGTTACCGTATTCATTACATGCCAATTTATATAAAAAACTAGACATTGATAAATTATTCAATTAATTAACCAAACTAAAGTAAAACTAGGAACTGAAATTACACACAGTGCCAGCATCTTGACAGTCCCTTCCTTATTCCCCCAAATCCTGAAGCGGTTGTGCAGTAGTCATTAGTTCTGCACATGTAGAGACGTGTATTTGTTTTAATTCTATACATATAAATAAATGCCACTAATTCGTTCGCTATGGTCATAAGAAAGCAATCTCGGTTTCTTCTCTGAAACTGTCAACTAACCACACAGACGGCCCATCTGTTAGTTCTGCGTTCTGATCACAGTAGTGAAGCTTTTAGGCAAAGGATGGATCCTACCTAAGTGATTCTACAATTCAGGCGTCATCGCCAAACACAGTCGGTAGCTTTCAAAATTGCCTCCTCTAAAAAAAAAAAAAAAGAAAGAATTTTGTACACGCCATGAAAAGTGGATCTGTGGTTATTTTATTCAGTAATAACGTGGTTATAATTAACCGGAAATAAGCTGTGAATTACATAATCAAATTTGAAAAATCTGGTTGCCAAAATAGTTAATTGATCGATAATAATAACTGTCCACCTAAATCTAAAAATAAATGTTAAAGTAGTTTAGGATCAATTATTTATAATAAATTACGATCAGTAATGAAACATTTTCAACTCGAAACTACATACATGAAGCCATACTGAACAAAAGATAAATCATTTCATCACGAGCAATTTCTCACATATTGGAGTGAAAAGGGTATATACGTAATCGGCAAATGTAAGCCAAACCAGACGAGATACAATCTAAAATATCAGCTATGTGCCAACTGGTGATACAACGAAGATAGCGTGCAGCTAAATTATAACAACAAGTACGATAATATTTCGGTATTCAATAAAAATTATATTCCGTACAGTTAAATCCGTACCTACTATAATCAAAAAGATTTAGATTGAATTGTTTTGCATTTTTAAAACATTGACATAGTAGTAACAATTATGAGTAGGGTGAGTTTACAAATCAAAATTGTCGTGTTGTACCACATTTTACACTCCATCTGTGTTACTTTCTAAACTAGTCAGGAAACTGTTCGACAGTTTAACAGAAAAATTATTGTATCCCTGCAAATGTTACATGCAGATTCTAAAGTGTTCACAAACAAATAATTAATGGACATTCGCCACGGATATATCTATTTATTTTTTATTCAATTGAAAATAAATAAATATTGTTACATCGCACAATGCTCTAACGCCATCACGATATTTTATATGATATGATATTTTCTTCTGTCATATCACTGGACGATTCCCTGCTCAGATTAAACACCAAGACAGATCATAGTCACCTCAGCCATGGGAAGGGAAGTTTTGTTCAACATAGTTCTCGGGAGCAGTTTGATTGAACAATTTTACGTTACTGATGTGAACGAACGTTGGAAAATAGGCTCATTCAGTTTTCGTTCATTCTAATTCGGGTCTCGGTCAGCGGTTCTGTCCTAAACCAGATTTTTTTGATTGGATGATCGGATCTCAGTGTCGGGTTCGACTTTAACAGATCCTTTTTTGCATCGTGATCCTGATATCTCGTTCATTTTTAGATAATCCTAGTCAAATGGACAGGTTGTAGGAACGTCACAGTTCACCCCCAACTGTCGACTGTCACTTCGTGACTTCACTACCACACATAAGCAATAAATTACATTACACGCAGCAAATCTATCATATTTTTGTTATCATTTCACATTAATTTATATTCATTGAACAATCTGAAATTGATAATGAATGTCGATTAAAACCACGTTATTGAGATCGAACTATTTAGTTGGTTACATCTTACAACAACAATTTAAAAAATTCCTGAATATAATTCCCGATAGTACAAAAAATATCCTTCTCGCAGAACGAGAATTATAATTTCCTGGAGATTTCTAGAAATTTCGAGACCCGTCCATCCCTACTTATTTTTGAAGATTTAGTGTAATTGTTTATTGCAATCTTTACTTATTGCAATGGGTTTACAATGAACCTGAATTAGTGAAGAATAGAATTACAATATGACTCCTCATATCTTGAAGGTTAGCAAAGTGTGTTGAATGTTTAGCAAATAAATGTGTACAGTACATATATATATCGTAAAAGAACATAATCTTAAAATATGGGCAGATCCTTAGAATGAAAAGTAAATTCAAGGCATGAGCCTAATTTGTATCTATGTAATCAACTAAGCAAACCAGGTTTCATAATTACAATCCCCCTACTGTTACAGACACTGTCTCTGCTGTTACAGGAATTGTAGTAGTAGCAGCCACGCGGAGCGCATCGTTACAAACCCCACGCAGTTACAGACACATTAGGTACTCTAGACTGTTGTTGGGCGATAGTGAAACGCAATCCTCATCAACAGTAAGGGTATGTTGTCAGTCTAAGTAAAATGAAATTCGTAAAAGCAGCTCTTGGCACTAGCGTATCTGTAGATTCCTTGAAAGGAATGAATATTACAGACGACATTGTCTCTGGCCAACCACCCTGCATAGTGTTCGAACAGCTGCTAATTGCATGTATGAATCAGACTACTTGCGCTGAATATTTACAAAGCTTAAGGAAAGAATTCAATAGGATCGTAGACATCATGGAATCTCATTCAACTTCTATACATTCTTAAGTTTTCGAAAGAACGGTGCGAAGATTGAAAAGTATACAAACTCCACCTAAAGTACTAAGTGAAAACTAACTATCATGAATTAAAGGAAAATTTAAGTACAGTCCACAGCTATTTCTAGAAGCAAAGTATGAGAAATAACACAAGGTGGAGGAAGAATACAGTCATGTTGACCTGCAAAAGAAGAGGAAAACAAATGAAAAAAGAAACAGCTTTGGATTTTCTATTAAAAAGAATCATCCAAATGCAAAACTACAAAACAGTACTTTTATAAAAGTATTCAAAATCAATTTTGTACTTTGACAACTATTTGTATATGTATTTCTTTTCTTTTATTTATATTACTATTTGAATACTAATATTTTTTGGCCTAATATCAATTGGATGGCAAGTAGAATATTCAAAATGTTATTGTGAAAATTAACTTAAAAGGGACATATTTATATATTTTAGTTTTGTTGATCTTTTCATGGAACTCTTGACCAGAACTCGTTTGAATAACTTGTAAGGTTTTCATTTGTTTGATCAAATTATTTTCCCATGTACAGACTTTAGTTGGCGTATTAACTATGGTGATTCATAACCAAAGCAAACAGCCTCTCGACAAGATATACATTTGAAGTACTGGGAATCTCTCGGTATTACATTAAAATTAAGATTAGACAGCTCAACAAAGATAAACCAGATAACAGTAAAACTTTTTGTGTCTGATATTAAGTGCATTTTTCAGTTCAATAGACGACATCTTAAGTGTCTTATCAAAGCAGTTATAGGCTACAATAAACAACAACAATCAAAATAATACTAAAGAACAAATAAAAATATGTGTGATAGTTTGAAAATGAGTGTAAATATGTAATAATAACATACTTAATATTTTTTTACATTGTATTTGTCGTACAAATATATAAATAGTGAAGTTTGCTTAAGATTCTGCAAAATAACATTGGTATGGCTAAGGTTTTAAAATTGCTTAAAAACACAGTAACATTGGCACTGACTGCAATTTTGAAAATGTAAATATTGTATTGTACATAAATTCTTAAATAATTATAAATAAAAATAAAATAAGTTACCTCTGCCAACATATTCCTGGCCATTAATTTCAACAGAAATTTTGAACATAACATGAGGAGCTTCACCTTCCCGAGTCTCATTGTATACTAGGTTTGGCTTTAGTTGGTTTAATAACATTACAGGATGTCTCTTGTTGGCATCTTCAGGAATCTTCTTCATTGGCAGTATGCCCTGCAAAATTTGTTTATTCAATTGATGGAAAAATAAAGAGTTTAAGCCTAATAAGTAACAACCATTCGGCAATGAAAGATTCAATTCCTATGAAACTAAATGCAATACAAAAAGACACACACAAATATATAAAATACTCTGAGGGATTGATATCTACACCAGCTGACTGTAGTCAAAACTGATAACAACAAATACACAACAGTAAAATGTTGTACTGTGAACTTGACTGCATGGAATATAAGATACAAAAAACATAACTCATTATATAAAATCATCATTTTCATTAATATATATATGGATATGAAGCATAACTATAAAAGCAGACAATATTTTTTGTAAGTCTAGAGCCAACTAACAGTAGTCTGCTCGTCCTGAAAGAGTTAAGAACATTTAATATGTATTGGATTAATATGTATTTATGAATGTATATGAAATTAATAACATAAATTTGAAGAAGGGTGCCAGTCATAGCTGATTCTGAAGTGAGACTACATTAAGAGCTGCTAATGAACTGACTTACATGCCATTAGATTGATACATACCACTTTTGAGTTACAGAGTATATCTTTGTTGATACCCTCAAACTGAACATTAAGTCCATGTTGCCTTCTTTACCTTATCAATTTTCAGTTTTTTATTACATTTCCCAGCATTTCCATACTAGGGCCCCATTGTCTAGTCACCAATGGGAGCAGGTTGCTTATCTTTTCCATCCTTTATCTGATTGCGAGTGGTTTCCTGCCCAGTTCTAGACCATGTACACAAGCATTTATTGTTTTAATTAATGTATATTTTTAAAAGTATAATTATTTGAAGTGAATATTATAGAAACGTGCGGTAAGTGTTCAATTGAATTTGCACTTGGTGAGTTTAATGCCAAGTGTAACGATTGGAAACTATCACATCACGCCTCGTGTACAAACGGTGGCTCATCTCAGTACTTTACAAAGACCAAATTAAAAACATGGTAGTGCAATTCTTGTAAGGGAAACAGTACGCCAACTGTGATCAACGAGATGAAGGCTGAGATCAGTAGCAAGGTGGACCAGTTGCCCAGCTCTGGTTGATCAAAAGCTGGATCTTTTGAATAGCAAAGTTTCCTGAATTGAGGAGGAGCAAGGTGTATTAGCACATTTGCGACAACGTGAATCAAAAGAGGAGCAAGTTGTGTTAAGTGAAAGATGCGGTGTTCTGGAGCGGTAGTGCAAGCAGCTACAGGAGCAGATCCCCGTACTTCAGCAGCAACAACATGACGCTGATCAACACTCTCGCACCACAAAAATAAAGATAGTCAATCTCACACCTTGGGAGAAGACTTGTACCAAATCCTTGATCTCATCACCCGAGCTTTTGGAGTACACTTCAATAAGTAGGACGTCAGCATAGCCCATCGCATTAGAAATTATTTGCAGAGGAAACATCGAACAACCCCCAATTATCGTCCAGTTTGTTTCCAGAATGGTGAAGCAAACCTGGTTCACCACCGCCAAGAAGAAGAAGGGTCTACAGTCGTCAGATCTGGCCAGTGGTATTCAGTCGAGTTCCATATTCATCAATCAACATTTGACAGCATTTAACAAAACACTCCTCGGCCGTGCACACAAATGGAAAGGTCATCATCAGGCACAAGGAATTCCAAATTGTTAGGAAAACGTTGTAATGAAATTGTTTTAAGTATATTGGATATCATATTAAAGCTTGAAAATAAACGAGCTGGTATCTGTACAATTATAAACAATTAACTTCCTAAAAATAATTGTGTGATTCCGAGAACATTGAGGCCACCTGTTTTCAATTTATAATATAATCCAACTTAACCCTTGGCACTCAGAAAGTGATTGTTAAAAGCATTGTCAGGTCAGCTGTCCACTATGTGTGGACAATACCCTTTGCAAAGTGTTCGGAAATAAAAGACAACCTGCCTTCCACACAGCTCTTCTGTCCATTAGTAGTGGACACCATGAATTACTTCTTGTGCTCGGCTGTCCACTCTGTTAGACAAGTTTATTCTCTTGTTTGGCCCTTGACAAAACCTGAACTCTTTTGAGCGATATTGGAACTGTTCTCCACAAGTTGTTTACCAAAAATTCTTGTAGAGAAGGACGAAATAAGTTACTTATAAAACATTGAATATTCTCATCAAGTGATGGGGAGGTGAACATAGTTGGAAATGCACAATTAGAAGGCATAAATAAAAGCTTTTTACACTTTTTAAAATATGATTGTTCAAATTTGTTATCCTCAAAAGTTAACAATTAAGCTTATCCTAATGCAGTTTATCCGGTTGCACTATTGCTAGGTGTTTGTTAAAAACAAATTTATTTTCATTTCTTTGTACCATGACTAATACTTGTTTTATTCAGTAAACCAATATTTGTTATAAATGCAACACAAACTATGTTAATAAAGGACTTCCTAAACTAGCTGTAGCAGCCATTAACCAGACCTAGAGCGGCACACAAAAACTCCTGCATAAAGTTATCAATTAGATGCTTCCTTGCGTGGGTTCTAGACCCAACACAGATAACAGAATGAGTCAGCGAAAACGCAAAACAACACTTCATTCTTTAGCCATCACCACTCTCTCATTCCACTTTTGTGTCAGCTCTTGTTATTCAATATATTTTATATTTTATTACAATTTTAAAATTAACCCTTCGCACGCGAAAATTATTTTACCCTATTTTAAAGTAACAGGTAATTATGTAAAAAAAATAATTTTAATGAAATGTTAAGATTCTGAAACATAAAAAAATATAAACTTATATTTAAAATTAAAATCATAACCTTTAACCCTATTTTATTATAGATGAAAAATTATAATGAAAAGTACAAATATAAGAAATGTTCAACATTTTAGATGAAACTTCTAACAGTATATTTCATTTATGAAACAATAATAATTACAATAAAATAATTGAAAACTAGAGCAGAGATAAAGAACGAGTGTTGAAAAACAATGTGCTTTGATGGAGGGATAGACTAAGGATATTTTCGTTATGTGTGCAAAGGCAGGAGACGGAGCCGCGCCCTTGAGAGCTCTGGATTGGCTGCCCCGCCCCTTTTTATTCATAGACGTTTTTTGATAGGCTGAGGAAGTTGGTCAAAGACATGTCTAAGTTGATATGCTGCACTCTATCAACAGAAATATTTCATTTCGGTTATGTTCGTTAACCGCCTTTGAGGCTGGGTATATATTTGTGAAGGGTTAATACTACTCTATATCTTATTATAAACGTCTCAAAATTAAATTAAAACACGTTTGGCAGTAAAATATGCAAATATTACAAAATAACATACTTAATAAATAATATTATTACATGAAATTGTATGTTAAATATCAGGAAATAAAAACATGGTTTTGTTTAGTCAGGAGTAGACGAGTCATCAAAAATCATAGTGAAGTTTCCATGACAATATAATATAGGGTCCGGCAGTGAAACGGGAAGATTAAGATATTGCGTGACTGTCGCCAGACCGCTCGAGAGGAGTGGGGTACTCGACCTTGAGCGTCCAGACAGTCGGTATTTTCAGTCGCCATGTTGCGTTGGACGAATGAGCAGCGTGCTTTCGCCGTTAAGGCATTTTATAAAAATGCTGATAGTGCTGTTGGTGCTCAACGTGCTTTCCATCCATGATCTCCACTTTCATCCATTTAAATGCAGGTTGTCCAAGCTCTCAAACCTCAACACTACATTAGCCGAGTACGCTTTTGTCAACAGTTATTAAATTTAATTGATCAAGATGGACAGCTGGTCCATAATTTATGGATGAGTGATGAGGCACACTTCCATCTTTGTGGGTATGTCAATAAACAAAACTTTCGGTTTTGGAGTGACAATAACCCACCTAATCTTCACGAAACGCCACTACATTCACAAAAGGTAACTGTATGGTGCGCAATGTCCTCTCAAGGTGTGGTTAGTCCTTACTTTTTCGAAAGTGAAAACGCTAACACTGTAACAGTTAACTCTGAACGGTATGCTGAGATGTTGGTGAACTTTGCATTTCCTGCTCTTGACAAACATGTGAATGATCGGACATTATTCCAGCAAGATGGTGCTACTAGCCACACTGCTAACAATTTGATGGACTTGCTGAGATGATGGACTTGCTGAGATTGGCATTTCCTGGTCGCTTAATTAGCAGGAATGGCGATATTCCTTGGCCTGCTTGTTCACCAGACTTGTCGGCTGCAGATTTTTTTCTGTAGGGTTATTTAAAGCTAAAGGTTTTTGAAGCAAACCCACTTATAACTAGGGACGAACTGAAGGAGTGAATCCAACAGGAGATCAACGCCATTCCATTGGATATGCTACGCAGTCATGGGAGCCTTCACCAAAAGACTTGAATGTGTTCGAAACTAAGGACGCCATCTTAGAGATATAGTTTTCAAAAAATGAACATTTTCATATATCCTCATTAATTTCCACTATTATAGATTACATTTATGTAAAAAAGTTGAATAAATATTAATAATTAAGACTTTGAGAGTTTTTCTTAATCTTCCCGTTTCACTGCCGGATCCTGTATATTTTTACTGGCTTAATAAACAATTTGATCATATTAAAACATTTGAAGAAAGCTGTGTGATAAATGTGACATCCACATTTTAAAGAGATTTAAATTCGAGCTACAGACGTAAACTAAACAATAAAATTCTGACCTGTCAAAGACAATACCATCGTCCACTGGCCATGACAAAGGCCTTATGATAGGAAAATCGCTCTATCCAAACAGAGTGGACAGACGAGCTCTAAGGGTTAAAGGGCAAAAGTACTTTTACTTTCAGATGGTGCAATGCTCTTTTAAGCAGTTGAACCTGGTTATATGTACGTCAAGTTCATGTGATCTCTTGGTTAAAAAAATACATAACTTCCCAAAGTTCATGATCAGATGAATGCATGAAAGACAAGAGCGACACAGATAGACTTACATTAATTTTAAAACATATAGATGAAGAATGATCAGTACAGATAAGCAAGCAGTTGTACACGCTTATCATCCAATTGAGTGAATCGAGCTGTAAACCTTGATCAGCAAAAGGTAATGAATGATTCTATTCCTTTTACTTCTTATTTCCGAGATCTTTATATAATTTTGTTCAAACTGAAATAACCTGTATATACTATCAAATTTAGACTCAGTCTTTTTTACATTTTCTTAAGTGTTTAGGACATTTTTATATTGAAAACAAAAAAGTCATATATACATTGCATGCTGAAACATCCAAAATGGTTTGATCATAATTTGATTTTAAATTAAAAAAATAAATAAAATAACCAAATTATACATTAATAACGGTATTTCTTTCTTGGAATGAGAGTAAAAGTCAAAATAGATGTAAAAGCAACTTAAGAAGTTGTAAAAGTTAAGTAAAAAGATCTTTATTAAGTTTTCTGTGCAAATATACAAATGAATAGTGTCAGAGATTATCTTCATGGATAAGCTTCTACGGTCATCTCGACAATATCTATAATCTTGGTCTTCTGAATTAGACTGTGTCAAAGGGTTATGTACATTATATAAATAGGCTGTTTCGGGCTGCTTGTTCTCACGTCAACCTTGAGAACGGGTTTTGAATACAACCCAAAATGTTGGCCTAATGTGTAAGCTCATCTCCACTCATCACACTCATTCGAAATCCATATTCGCCCATATCTTGACGATCGGCATCTTATGAATAAATAAATAAAAAATTAAATAAATAAAGGTAAGACATTATTACTGCTAAGTTCCAATTAGCGACTGTGCAAGTAAATTAGGACCAACATCACAGAAAAGGTATTAATACCAGGAAGATATAAATGTGCTAAAACCAATATTTCACATCCTAACAATGATAACAGAGAAGTAACCCTTCCAATGTTCTGAAAATGAAGTTGGAGTGGTACAGCATACACTAAAATGTATTACTGCCAAATGAAATTGTTGCTAAACAAATAAACAGTTAACCATTTTGAGGCTTTATAGTTGAAAACATTCCCCTTTCATGGAAAAAGAATAAAATATTATGGTTATTAAATTGTGCAATGTTTGTATGCTTTGTTTTTTGTTTAAATAATTATTAAATCATCTGTCCTAATCTTACATTCTTTTAATTGATTATATTGTTGTACAATATATTTTAAGTTGAATTATTCATACTTCATTTATAATGTTTTAATTATATAACAATAATTATAAAATAAATATTATTTTATTTGGTCAATGTTATTTGATGACATTCTGACCATACACAGTTAACCTTTCGGCGTGTTTTGGTGTACTTGGTACATCATGGTCTCTTTAATGCAAATGCAGTGTCAACATGGGTATGATAAGCGGCCTGTTGTAATGTGACTAGGTACAAAGCTGAGAATCACAAGTTTGAATTCAGCTACGGCTAGAACTTGGAAAATAATACTCAAGACAGTAAAAAATGGACATATAACATTAATTCCCATGCTGAATGGTTAAAAAAGATACAAATTGTGTAACAATAAGCAATATGTTCGTATAAATTGAATGTTTTTATAGAAATATAAAAAACTTAGTTTTTGATCATATTTGAGAACCCCAGCAGTAAAAGGGTCTAAGTGACATATTAGATGGTACTAAATAAATATACTAATGAATTATAGTGATAAAACTAAGATCTAAGTGTTAGAGATCTAAGAGTCTCACAGAAACCACTGAGGTGCCACATCTCAGTATGGTCACCTCTGGTTATTTTGTAAATATTGTAGATAGTACCTTGAAGCGGTTGTCACCGTAAAATGTAGATTGTAGTTAAGATCCAAGTGGATTTTTTGACACGTTGTGCTGTATAGTATGATGCAACATAACTATTTAGTAAGTTTCAGTTCAAACTTGGAGCGCTACAGGTAATTTAGAACTCTTTGTTTTTTGATAGAGAAGCAAACTTTGAAAATTTATATGTGTTGTGAATAAAAATTGTTATATCGCTCGACTGAAAAAAGAAAGAAAACGTTGAATAAAGAAGTTCATCTAAGAAAGTCAGAGGTAGTAAAAAATAGTAAAAAAAGACCAGGAATTACAAGATAGTAATAGAGTTGTCCTATCTGTAAACGATGATGTCCGTAACACCATCAAACATATCAAACTTAATAGGGCCAACTACAGGCGTCTTATCTGAATATTCAAAGCCTAAACAGTAGAACTGCCTTTATAAATGTGGTATGAAAAGCAAACAGGTAGCGGCTGCCAAGAGATGGCATCTGTTTATATTCATACAGGGTCTTCCTTCTACAGCCACATACATTTCAGCCTTCAGTGACAACTAGTTGTCATTGAAACCACTTAACTGTCAAGTTTTAGCAGTATACGACTAAGAACACCCAAGTTGAAATTGTTGATCACCACATTCGTAAAATGAATACAACAAAGATTTTGGTATCATTGAGATCAAAGAAGAAAACAGAAGAATAGACCTCTACATACAAGGTAATTGAATAAATATGACTGCTTCAGAATATTGGAAATTCATAGTACCGAAATTAAAATTAAGGCTGAAGATTTCTTTGTACTTTAGTTAATTACCATAAAATTGTGCCTGGAATACGTGAAATGCAGCTGAACTATGAAAAGCTTAGTGTCATACTGTTATATAAGCCATCGTCAGAAGAAAACATTCAGTCAAACAAGGAAATGACTGTGAAGAAACAACAAACGGGTAACATTTATACTCAGCCACCCATTATTGAACTGTTGAAAAGTTCAAACTGAAGTGTAGATATAATAAAACAGACTTTATAGAATGTGTGCATTTTATCTTACCAAAACACCACAATTTTTAATGAAACCTAATTCACCAGACAAAGTCATAAGAGCCAACACCAGGTACTCCAGCGGATGAAGACAATGTTGTTATCAACACCTATGACACAGATGGATTTGACTGAGGAATGGACAACTGAAGATTTGAAACTTTTAACCTAGTATATTTTCATTAGGATAATTTATTCTTGTATTGTAGCTTAGTTCTGAACTCTTCCATTTTCACGACATTAATTAAAAGTAAAATGGGTCCAAGTGCAGATAATATAAATGAAAACGGGATATTGCATTAAATTATTGTTAATAGTAACAAAAAGGGAACAACTTAAGTGTGAAATCATCAAAATATAACTTTCTCTTTGATAAAAATGGTCAGCTTTTTGTTGATTTTATTACTTAGACCCCTTGACCTAAGGGTTCCTCATTTGTATTCCAGGCTATTTAAGGGAATACATGTTATGGTATATGATATGAAATAATGACATCAAGAATGTGTCAATACTCCTGAAAGCATAATGGAAGTTATCCTGGGGGTTGTTTAACTAAGATGAAGACCAATGAACATACACTATTCAAGGTGGTGTTTCCTAAGGGAACAGCAGGCCTTGGAGGGATGCCCAAGAAAGTCATTGCTGGTGGGAGAGGGAGTCTTCTTGGTCCATTGAAACCTGCCCCCCTCCCTGGGAAGGGGCCAAAACCTCTGCCTCTACCAAACATGCCAGGACCAGGAGGGAACCTTCTTGGATAACCAAAATCTGCAGGTCCTGGTCTTCTGTAGTAAGAATCATCACCCATGTCCTCATCATACTATAACAAAACAAAAGTCAAATTCAAAGTATTCTTCATTAATACACATTGGGTTTAGATAGTGTCCAGGTTAATCTAAGTTAGGTCTTACTGTCAGCGCATAAATTATGTGCACCCGAGTTTGAAGGAACTAAGGAGACCTACGAAAAATCTAATCATACCCTTGTTTTCCTCGTTTAATTGTACGTAAAAATACAAACATTTTCAAATTTTATTACAAGTATTAATAATTTTTATCCTAATCAGAACAAAAAAAGTATTAGACTTTCAACTGGTTTTCACTGTACATCATAGTCACATCGTTATTAATCAAAAACTTGTTAATGTATCACATTTATATATTTTAATGCCTGCTTAATAGGATTGTTTTATAAATTTTAGGATTTTGACTTTCCAAGAAAAAAGTTCTTATCAATTCCCCAAAACATGGTTTTCTTGTTGTTTGAAAATTATTTGTTAGCATTGGATTGTTCATGATTAGTAAATAATATTTAGAGATTTCCAATGCTTCAAGTGTTTAGGAAACAAACAACATTTCGACAGGTAAAGCTAACACTTGTCGTATTCCATTGTTGAAGCAATTGTTTTCTTGGCTTCTATAGGCCATACAATTAATTACTTGGTTTTGCTGTAATGATTGTATGTTGATTTAAATCGACTCAAAACCACTACATTTACTAACACATTTGAAACTAATGTATCGTAACTATACATGTCATAAGGATTACAAGACAAAGTAATTAATTTTACGAACTCTAGAAGCCACGAAATCAATGTTTTTGAGAATTGATAACAACTTTTTTCTCGATAAGTTAAAACTCTAAAATTTATAGAAAACATTCCTATCAACCAGGTATTAACTCTTATAGTGCCAGGAGTCGCTGTGAGTGACGCGCCATGCTAGTGCGAAAAATGCCAGCGTCGCTGTGAGAGACACGCCGTATTTGTCATACTATATCACTATTTTTCTTCAATCAACCTACAAAGTCATATCAGACAAATTGAGAATAACTGCCATAGTCAGTTTCGCGCTTTTTTTCCCGTATAGTTGAGCAGATGATTGCAGTAAACATTAGATTACATCAGTAGAGTCAATAAACATTATAATGCTAATGTAGTGTATCGTTATAATGTTTGTTTGTGTGTTGTTTATCTAGTTTGTGATTAATAATTATTTTTTATGGACTTAGAAGTTTATTACAATGAGTGACGATACACTTATTCTAGTAGAAGACCAAAGACTTTTGCTAAAGCAATTAGAAAACATGAGTGATCCTGATACATCATTTGCTAGCACCAGTAGGTTAGGCCAAAACAATGTTGATGACGAATTCATTGCTGATACAACTTCATCTGAAGAAAACTCATCTTTATCAGCGCAGAGGTAAATCAACAAGTCCAGTTTTATTTAAGAAAAACTGCTTTATGGATTTAAATAATTAGTCTGTATGTTGCTAGGTAACCAAATTGCAATACTTTAGTTATATTTTTATAAAATGAAAATTTTCTAAGTATGGTAAATGAAACTATTTGCCTTTCAAATTATCTATAAAATGTTAATGAGAGAAAAATTCTTAATCCTTATTACGCCGTAAGCGCATATATGCACATATATTAACTTTGCTCTAAACCCTGTAAGCGCATATACGCATAATAATTACAAAAATTATATTTTCGTAATAATGTTTCTAATTTAATGCAGTAGTGCGGTTAGGTTATGGGCGGGGACTCATGAGAGACATACTGTGCGACTCGTAACCTTTTGTTGGCCTGTCAATCACTACGAGACTGGTTTTTGTCTGGCAGTGTACATTTACGCTGCGCCGCCCAACGCCACAAGCGCATATACACGCAGCAACTGTCGAGCCGAGCGGTTGTCATTTTCCGCCACCTCACCTCTTTGAAACTGTATATTTAGTTGTTTTCATCATTACTTATGTTAATAAATTATAAGTTTTAAATGTCAATATGACTAATACGGGCGATTTTGATTTTGTGAAAGGTACTAAATACATCGTATTCTATATGTATTTACTTATTTTTTATTATAAGTGTTATATGTGCAGGCCCTGTATCAGTTTATGTACAAGTAAATATACTAAATTATACATATTTTATTAATAGTAATAATACTTTGTATTGATTCATAATATATAAGTGATCTGCCTGAGGCTTACTTGCAAATCATATATTAGTAAATAAGGTAAAGTAAGCTAATAAATGTTTCATAATGTTTTCATATTATTTATTTTCCTAAACAGAAAAATAAAAAAAAAATGAGCAACTAAAAAATATAATTTTGATTTTTTACAATAAATTAGCGCTTAATGGAAAATAAGCATTTTATAAATGGCGCTTTAAGGGTTACAAATTTTAAAAAATGTGTTATGCACCTTCAAATTAGAAAAAAAACTAAAAAAATTAGGAATCAAATATTTTGTTTTAATAAGAGTTTTTTTAATTAGGAGGGTAAACTATATTTCATTAGAAAGAACACTTCTTATTCTTCAGTTAAAAAAAGTAATTATATAAATATGACTAAAAACACAAGTGCTACGTAAGTTTGTTTGAAACCTTGCAATTTCATCAAAAATTGCCTGGCATTTTCACATAGGAAATGTGAAAATGCCCCACAAAGCAGAATGCTTTAAATTTTTCTGCGACATTTTACAAAAAAACAAAAACTTTCTGCAAGTACTATATTATGGTACCAATAGTGTAAAATTTCAACTGGAAAAAAATGTTATTCAAGCTGTACATTTTCCAACTATATGATGTAGCCTAAAGATGTTTACCTAAATAAGATAGAAAACACTGTTATAAATTAAAATAACACAGTGTTATTATTTTTTTTTACCTTAAGTTCAAACACAATTCACAAATAAGAAAGTTGAAATAAATAAATTGACTAGACAGTTTAAATTGTTTTATTTTTAATTTTGGAGAGCAAACAAATTAGATGGGGATAAGCTTATATCCTTAGTTTCCTAAAATTATGGTCAAAATCAAAGGATCACAATAATTATGATTATTTATTAACTCAAACAAAGAAATTTTTTATTTCTTATTTTCTTCTTCTAATTCCGTTGTGCCAAATTTTATGTGGAGTGGTCTAATGTTTTACTGGCTTTTATACTAAACTAGGGGACACCCCTGCACGCTTCGCATGCCAACCCCGATGCTCGCTGCAATCGATACACCTCGGCCTTCGGCCTCAGCATGTAACTATTCAATGCAAAAAATAGGAGATTAACTATATAACGTAAAATCACAATATTAAAATTAGTTACAGTATCTTACTGACACTAATTGCTTTGCCACTTATTTAGCCCATTTCAACCATGTTCATTACATTTATTTTTATTTAACAGCTGAAGATTAAACTCATAGTAAAATATTAAAAATGCATTAATAGTATTTGAGTAACTGAGTATAATGTCAAACATTCAAAATAGACATGTTTATTTATTTACAAACCAGCTGTTATTAATTTACTAAAATCAACTCAATGTTATCCTTATGGAGAAATCTTTTAAGGGTGGTTTCTACCTCTTAGGAGTACTTTATCAAGATGAAAATACTTTAGTTGTCCTATTTAAGACCTAAAGACACAGTATACAAAATTTCAGCTCTCTACCTACATGGGAAGTTGGAGAATTAGTGATGAGTGAGTGAGTCAATCA